>JAOTRO020177721.1:0-11618 GCA_028566515.2 Pyracantha coccinea | reverse complement strand
GGCCGCAATTGAAGATAAAATGAGAAAAAATCGATTAAGGTGGTTTGGACACGTGAACCGAAGACTTACAAATACTCTGGTTAGAAGATGCAACTATAAGACGGAGGCTCAAGGCAAAATGGGTATGTAAAGACCTATGAAGACTTGGAAATAGAATTTATGAAAAGATATGGAGTACTTGAAGCTGACAGAAGACTTGATCAAAACCCAGTGCAGTAGTGTTCTAGAATTCATACAGCCGATCCCATTTAGTGGAATAAGGCTTGATGGTTGTTGTTGTTGTTGTTGTTGTTGTTGTTGTTGTTGAAGATTAAGCAACAACACAATAAAAATATTACTTATGAGATTTTTTTTATATAATTAAATATGCTAGAAAATAATTATACCAGAAGAAATTTGTTTTGGATCGATTCACTACAAATAAATATTAACAGTCAACTTATTCAATATGTATATGTTTATATACGTATATATATATATAACAGTGAAAAAGACCCACTAAGTACCTTTATAAAAATATAAATTGTACAGAAATAGAAATGATATCGACTTGGGCAATGGTAATGTTCTTTGTTTGTAAGTATAAATAAATAGACTAAAAACATAAATTGGTCCAAAAGAAGTAATAGAATAGAAACATCAATTTCCCTCTTCATTTGAATTTGTTGGTTCTGGGTGTTCAGTTTCTTACTAAGAGCAATGTATTGAGTTTTAAAAATTGTCTGTCTATTTCTTGGCTAGCTGGGAATGACGCGGTTCCAGGGAGGCAGTGTTTTGATCATCAGGCCTGGATATATTTCTATTGGTTCATTTGATTTTGACCCATCTGTTTGAAAATTGACTTGGGAGTTTGATTTTTCATTGTTCTCTGTCCTAGCTTAATGTCACATTGAAGGGGTTAAAACATTAATTATATTAGAGAAGATTGGCATGGATAGAGTAACTAATAGATGCATGGTAATTTTAAAGAGAGCACGTAAAATTATCATTGAAAAATGAGACCACATAATTCTCAAGCGAAGACCACTTCTAGCCATTGTCGAAACGTGACCACAACACTCGCTAGGCGAGACGACAAAACAACACTATCCGAGAAGGGAACAACTGGTCGGCTCATTCCAATGGATGACACTCTGGCCAAATCAATCTGCAATGTTGACACTCTATTTGGATCGACAACATCTACCATCAAGGGAGGCGGTAGGGTCTCCATATATGAAAGGCAGTGTGGTGGAGCAAACGTCAAATATGATTGCCTCATGAGCACTGGCGGAGCCACACCAAGGGTTGCAGTGGGTTGTAGCTTAGGAGGGTTTGTAGCAATATGTATGAACTTTAGTGTATAATCTAATATAGTAGACAAAAACAATGTAAGAAGATTTTTTTTTTTTTAATGAAACTAGCCCATTAAGTTTTTATCATGACTAAAAGCATTAAAGTTATCATGAAAATTGTAATGTCATTTTGTTCAAGATTATTCTGCTTTTATCCAGTGGACTTTATATTATTTTCAATTAATTTTTTAAAGATTGTCTTTACTTCTACTTTCATTGTTTTATTACGTTATAGATTGCTAGTTGTGTGATTGTAGTTGAGATAGTCCATATATCAAGTTTTCTATCATTTTCTTGTATTTGCATCTAAATGTATGTGAAACTTGATGATATATTGTAAGTTTTGCAGTTTATACAGTTGTTCAGCTACCAGATTTGCTCAGCCAAGGCAACGCCGTCGTCAGACCTCACAAGGTGGCAGGAACAGACGAGTAGTGGGATGGTATCTCCACCACGGAATCCAATAGAGACGTGGGTCCAACCCACCAACAGCCCCAAATCCAAATCCAAACCCAAACTCCGAATCCAGCCTCAAATCAAGGAAGAGACCTTGAGAGGGGCATATGACCCGGATATGGGTAGGAGGCGCAATGCCATGGAAGTTGCATGCAAAATGGTGGGAGAGAGATTTGGGAAGGAGAAGAGAAATGAGAAAATGACTCTTTGTCCAAGTTGAAAGTAAAACATTTTTAATATGGCGCGTTATTCTCTCTGAGTCAGTTGTATCTAATAAACGCAACTTAAATTTTATCTCAAACTTATTACCCTTAAACGCAACTTAAACTTAAATTTTTTTTAGTACAAGCGATATTACTACACTAATTAAAAATAATAAAATAAAACATTTTATTTTTTATGTGTAAACACCAGATGCGTTATTTGTTATTTGATATGTATTATATCAATAAAGAATTTGGGATAGAGCTGCCCCATGTGCTCTGCACTACATGGAGAACATGTGCTGATCCATCATCTAAAAGACTAAAACTGCTTGTTGCTACACCCCTTGTGGTCCTGGGTCATGAAAACGAAATTGAACATAAAACATCATAACAGCAAATGTTCTTAACAATTTTGAGTTACAGGCCTCTTGCGTTAGTTGAATAAGTTTGCTCCCGTTGTATAATGTAAATTTATGATTTTCCATTTATGGTACATGATGACTAATGATTACGTCCCAATAGGTTCACGTAACAGAAACCCATCCTGGATTCAGATTTGCAGCACATACTCACTCATAAGCTAAAGTGATAACCAGTTAGACGCATTTTTTTTCTTTGATCACCATGAATTAGCAATCTTGAGTCCAAGTAGTAGAACTAGGGGAAGTTGTCTTTAAAATGCTCGCCTACCTGTCTTGTTTGAAATTTAAATTTCGTTTACTCCAACTGTAAGCTAAGTAATCTCTTTTTTATTTTGTTTTCATAACAGACCATCCCATCCTCATGTAGCCTCGGTACGTCATGAGGTGGCATAATATTTTTGACTCTCAGGTGACACAATACACCAAAATAGAGTCACAGAGCCCAAAGCCGCTTAGAGGGCGAAATTAAACAATCAAAAATTTCACGAATTCCTCCACCCTTGGGGGATGTCCTCAACGACGAGGAACATGTACTAGGGGGTGTATGTGCGACTCGTTCAGATCATGGGTTAGGACAAAAGAAAGAAAACAATTGCAAAAATATTCTTCACAATTTCTAAGAAGCAGGTCTCTAGCTAGGCCAAGCAATGATGCTTGTGTATCTCTTTCAGTTTCCCAGCAGAAGTGGGTTTACCAGTACTTATGAGACCATGATCTGCTTTTTCATATCGGTGGTTTTAATGTTTTAATAATATAATTCAATACAGTACTTTCAGTATTCACCGAAGCATAGTATATATTGAAATCCTTGGTTGTTGGACCATTGGTCATTAATCCTTTTGCGCGCATTCAACAGTTCATTCTCCCGTGCATGCTATACATCGGAACATAGTAGAATTTTTGTCCAAATTTGATTAATTATAGACAAAAGGAAGAATTACAAATACATGCACATAGAATTTATATGCTAATTGAATGAAAATATTCATACTACATATACTAGAGCAGGAGAAGAAAAACAGTAAGGGGAAGGATATGAGGAATTGAAATATTAACTAGCTTAATAAGCTGAAAATTAATTTTATCTATAAAATAATGTAATCTATTTTGTTAGTTTAGCTGGATATGAAGGTGCACAGACAATGCAAGCAAGCAAGAGAATGGCAGTGGAAGCTCCATCCTCATCCATATTAGAGGTGCTCCTCTTGAACTTGCAAACCTTTGCTAGTTGCTGCTGCTTCTGTGGCTGTTGCTGCTGTTGCTGCCTTCTCTTCAGTGCTTCTTCCACTTTAGACACCATCTTAACTGGTTACGGTAGAATCAGTTGGGGGCAATTCAAATTTCAAATTAAAGAAGAACGAATTTAAAAGAGCGATCGAGAGACAGTTGGGGGCTGAGATAGGGTATTTTTGCTTGGGGAAACAGACATACATGCAGTTCTCAATTTATAGGAAGCATTCTAACTTTTGTGATAATGCCAAAATTGCCCTTGGTTAATATACATATGCTTGGGCTCCTGGGGAGATTTTAAAAGAGTCATTTTGGTTCCAATCCCTAATCAACTTAATTGTTAGACTGAAATCTTGTTTGTTTAAATATTTTGATCGAAGTCCTTAACATTATTGAAGAGATTTAACTCATACATTTATGCACTTAATGTCCCACAAATTATGAAAATTAAACAAATTCAAATAATATTTTTAAAATATAATAAATACTTGAAATAAATATTAGAATATAATATTGTTCTTTCACAAAATTATAGCAAGAAAATAATGAACCCGCATAATTATTAACATATTTTAAAAAATAACTACTGATATATTTTAAAACATAAATTAAATACATATAATTAGCATGGGTACATTTAGCAAAATCAAAAATGGGTGCAAATATAAATACAACTTAAAAAAATATGGGCATAAAAAAAATATATGTATACAAATTAAAACTGAAAAGAAAATTGGTACAAATAAAAAAAGGGTTGCAAATTAAAAATAGGTACAAACTAAAATTAAAAATATATGATAAAAAATTTAGTCATAAATATAAATATACCAAATGTAAAATTTCTAACACTAAATGAATATATTAGAAATAAAAAAATATTTTATTATTGAAATAATTAATGACGTTTATTAAAAGGCTTGTTTTATTAACACCTCACATTTTGTTGATTACACCCAACATACTTAATACACCCCACATTTATTTTTTAAATTAAAATTTTTCTTAACACACCCCACGTATTTTCCAATACCACCCTCACACCTCACATCTCACATCTCATACACCCTGCACCTTACATCACACACGCCGCATGCCTCACATCTCACACACCCCACAATCATCAACTAATTAACCACACATCAAACTCTTCATCTCTTTCAAACAAAAGAAGAATCCACATTTTAAAGACAAGAAAGATGAATTAAATTGTGGTATAAAATCTCCATCTTGCCGTTTGATTTTTAAACATCCGTCAATTTTTCTTTAACAATCACGTTGGATTCTAAGAAGCCTGATGGACAAATGGTATGAACTGTACTTATAAGGTCATGTCTCAATTCCAACCAGCCAAAAAACATGAATTTCTTCATCATCAAACAGCCACAAGAATAATAAATTTAATTACATCTTAAAATTTTACAACATTCTCCAGTTTTCTTCCTCTTTCTTGGATTCCAATTAGAGTAGAAGTTTTGCAAAAAGTCAAATTTTTATTCCATTATTTAAATAATATCTTGAATGTAAAAACCAACGAATGAACGAGAAGCAAAACTCGATTTTTTGTTCCGTTCATCAAAAGATATTTCATCAAAAGATATTTTTTCATCAACGGGTTTGTGTTTTTAGGGTTTTGTTCTACAATTGAGAGTAAGAGTAGCTATGAGGACTCGAATACTCATTTCATATTAGAGTTACAAGTTGTTTAGTATTACATTTTTAAGTGAGATGTATTCAACAACATGTGGGGTGTTAATAAAAAAACCCAAAATTAAATAAGTTATCAAATGAGTCCAAACTAAAGGAAAATAATGGTCATTCATCGTACATTGTGCGGTTAAAAATTATTTGAAATTTAAAATTTAAAATTAAATATAAATAGTATCTAATGAAAATTGACTGCACGATGTATGATAAACCGCCACAATCACAGGATCCCCGCGATCCGCCGGATCCTTTTCCCAAACTAAAGAGATGAAAATGTGGGTTTTGTTTGACACGTACGGGCCTTGAATTCAGATGAAGAGTAGCTAGGGTTTGGCTTGATGAATGGATGTCATCATCACTCACACTCTCTCTACTCTCTGTCTCTCTAAGCATATATGTGTCAGAAGAGAAAGAGAAGGGCACAAAAAACCTAGACATTTTCTTTGCCTTTCCTTCAACGCCAGAAGCCAAACAGCAATCATCATGTCCTCTCCTTACCTTCTTTATCGCCATCATTGCTCCCACACCATCCCCTCCTGCAACTTCACCACCTCCTTCAACCACCCCACCACAAACCCCAAGATCAAAGCATCATCATCACTGTCTTTGAAGTTACCACCAAGGAAAAAGAAGAAGAAAAAGAAGAAGTGACGACCCAAAACGGAAAGAAAACTTTCTCATCATGATTTCTAGCTGCCGGCTGAAACCCTAGCTCAGCTCAGCTATAGCTATCACCTTTCTTACTCCTTGGTGGTGAGAGAAAGTGAAGAGTCTGATGAGTCTCTCTCCTCTTCTTACTGTATTTCAAAGCTTTTGTGTAAGTCTTTGTGCTTTTGGGGAATCAAGCATCTTGGTCCGACAACGACGATTTGCTATCAAAGCAAGCAAATCTCGAGTTTTCAAGTTATTGTTTCTTTACATACTTTATTTGTGTGAAGAACTTTAGATCTTGTGTATTAGCAGGGATTTCTGTTCTTGTTTTGTTGTTAGGATATCAAGAGAGCACTCGCTATTTTGGAAAGAAACTCTTCGCTCTCTCTCTCTCTCTCTCTCTCTCTCTCTCCCCCCCTCCAAAAAAAAAAAATCTCTCCCTCTATGTGTACGAATTATTTTGCTTAAATGATCAGAATTATTATCTGTGCAACTTAATACTAGCTTAAGCTTGAAGATGTATGTGGATCAATTTAATTTATTATATATGGTTCAAATTTCATCATGCATGGAATGCAAGTGTATAATTAATATATATGTACTGCTGAAAGAATTGATTTATTTATGTTAATTAATCAGGTAACTTAATTGCTTGAAACTTGACTCGTCCAGTTAGATCTTTATTAGGGTTTGCACTGAGGGATTTTCATATTTGAACAAACAGATTAAGTTTAATCCATTATCTTTCACCAACTATACATGATACAGTTTGAAAATTAAGGCAAATGGCATATCTTGTTATGTGGCTTTGTGGTTTTGATGTTCCGGGAATACTGAATAATCATCTTGTTTGATATTTTTCATATTTGTTCATTTTGTTTGTGGGATATTATTCATTTCATGACTACACGTGATAAATATAGAAAAGTGTTATTCACCTATGTATTTTTACTTCTTACACGTCTTTGTTAATTTTTTGTTATTTTTCTTCTTCAATTCATTCGATTCGATGACCAAAAATTGAGAGACGTGTGAGTTGTAAAATAGGTGTGTAGATAACACTGTCCTAAATAAAGAGGCAGGAAAACTTGATTCGTACATAAGGGTGTAATAATAATAATTTAGAACAGCTAGCAAGAAGCTATACTAGGAAATGAGGAGTAGTTAACTAATACACTTGTATAATATGTACTGGTTTTGCAAAATCCAAGTAATAATCTTTTATCTGAAAATTGAAATTAATTAATGAAATATATTTGCTTGTGGTCTAGGTAGCTACTAAGTTCATTCCTTAAGCAGCGAATCACATCTGTCCAGGTTGTGCGTAAGTAAATCTTGTTCTTCATTCGACCGTTTTGAAATGAATATTGTTGAATGTTGGGTACAATTTGTCCGGATAGGATTTGGTTAAGTTGGCATGCCGTATATATATATGGATGATGTACTCCTGGGCTTCATGTCTTTATGTATCCTGCACTTGAGGAGCTTATTAGTATAACTAATAAATTTGAATCTTGTCTATTATACGCTGGAGGTCCTAAGCTCGGATAAAGGAGGAGGGGAGGGTGTTATGTAGTCGATAGTTGGTACTTCGCTTTCATGTCGAATTCCTATAAATACATATTACATTAAGTTTACAAAATATACACACATACACAGAGATGAAAGGGAAGAAAGTACTCTATCTATAGGGCTTCTCTGAGTTCTCTCAAGAATAATTTATCCATGAAATGATGCCTTGCCCTAGTTAGGTTCCATTCCCATAAGGGATAGGTACTCATTCCCGGCCGCTTTCAGCTAGTGTTCCTTGCTGAGTGATTGCTCACTATTTGGCTGGAAAAGGCGGTCCGGAAGCTTCCTCTCTCCCATCAAGCAAGACAAGATCACCACTTCTCTCATTAATGAACTTCCTTGAATTCTTGCTTAGCTAGTGATGGGGGCAACACTTTTTCTGGCCTTGTTTGATAGCCTAGACTAGACAATTAAGACTATTTGAACTAAAATAATTAGTGTCATGTGTTCATGTGTGATCTCTTAATAATACAAATTAAGAAAACTCGACTCATTACATTGGGCAACAACATCACATTTTAGAGAAAAACAAGTCCCAAACTCGCATGTAGATAGTCTTCGTATTATGTAGATGTGGTTTATGCATCTCTCTTGTATTTATACTGTTTGCATGAGAATTGAAGTAATCTACATCGAGACTAATACACTAGTTCCTCCTGTTAATTTAGTGATAGTTCTCTTTCCAACATCAAAAATTTGATGTAGCAAATTCAATTCGGATGAATTATTATTATTATTTAGGGCAGGTTCTTACGTGTTACTCACTCGTCCGCCATTGAAAACACCACTTTCCATCCGACTTGCATGTGTGAAGCATTCCCCTGCGTTCATCTTGAACCAGGATCAAACTCATCACGAGATTCATAGTTGCATTACTTATATCCATACAACTTCATATTCGCCTGGAGTTCGCTCCCAGAAATATAGTCATCCTACCGCCTCGCAATTTAGAGAATGTCTTTTAGGTTAAAATTGAATTATATCCAGATATAAGTGGGCTGGGCTCATAACTAACCCAGAAAAGAAAAGGCCCAAGGCCTTGTAACAAGGAAGGAAGGGTTCGGACGGAAGGGGGTTAGATTCGTTGGTAGAGCGGCGAGCGGACCGAGTGGCTGGTGTGTTTCCTTAACCGATATTCTCAACGTGTGGCGGGCAACGGCTTTTCCTTCCACAACTTTATTAAATGCTAATTACCAAATTAAACCATAAAATCCCCAAACTTCCAAAATTAAATTCCTCAAAAATTATATAAACGAACGGATTATTACCCAGAAATTATAATTTAATTTCACAGCGGTCCGCTCCACACTCTCATCAGTCTCAGAGGCCATGACTCTGCAACTCCAAGCTCCGTCGCTCGGCGCCAGCATTGCGCCCTTCGTTTCTCCTCTCAACCGCTCCACGCGCCGCCCTGTAATCATAGCTAATGGTTAGCAATTCTCTAACTTCTTCATCTTCTTCTTCTTTTTTTTTATTCAATTTTTATTTTTATTTTTTGAGTTTGTAATTATTGAGCTTTCAGATTTATAGCACCAGCTGAACGTTCTTAGATTATATGCGATTCCAAATTGCAAAAATTTAAACTTGCTTGATTAGTAGACTCGAACTATTTGGGAGCACTGGGATTTCATAATTTTGCTGTTTGATTAAAAAAATAAAAAATTAAACTTGCTTGATTAATATACATTTTTCAGCTTGAATTAGAATTAGAATTTGGGATTTCATAATTTTGTTATTTGATTGCAAAGATTGTGAATTTTTGACATTTTTGAGCTTCGGTCAGAATTTTGCTCGTGAATGTTGCACTAATGGATACTTCAAATTTTGAATGTTTTTGGCAGCGGAGCCGTCAGATAAGTCTGTTGAAATCATGAGGAAGTTCTCTGAGCAGTATGCTCGCAAGTCCGGAACATATTTCTGCGTGGATAAGGGAGTTACTTCTGTTGTTATCAAGGTGTGTATTAATTTGCTTATGTTGTATGCTTAATTAGAACTGTCTTAAGTATTTTCGTTATCATTGTATACTGGAAGGACTCAAATCGACTTCAAAGCCGATTACTTTATGAGCTTCCGGCCTTCCACCAGGGGTTGGAACAGTAAAGAACATGTACCCCTGACCCCCTAGATCCTATAGGCTATGAAACACCTTTGAATTGTTCCCTTAAATCGACCCCTATATGCGTAGTTCTTTGATTCAGTATCTTGCTGCTGTAGTTCTTCGTCTTTTGCATCACAATTCACAAGAGAATTTATTTGGGGCAGAAAGATACCTTACAAATGGATATGGCATCCTGGGATTAGATATACTTGGATCCTTCATTATCATATTTCGGTTGACTAAACTGTATTTGTTCGATAGTATATGTGAAAGAAACTCATCCTGGAATCTCAACAGGGATTGGCAGACCATAAAGATTCATTGGGAGCTCCGCTCTGCCCTTGTCGGTAAGCATCTGTTCTTTGTATTTTTTTTTCTTGACTAGGAGTCTATGGTGTTCTTACTTTGCCCTCTGCCTCAAACACCTTACCAGTGTCAAAGTCGATTCATGTTCATGTCATGTCATGCTTTCCAAGTCTGAATCTATTGTGTTGCAGGCATTATGATGATAAACCTGCCGAGGCAGGCCAAGGCTTTTGGAACTGCCCATGCGTTCCTATGAGAGAGAGGTAGATATATTTCAGTATTTTGTGAAATTAGTATACGAACCAATTTTTCTCTACATTTTTCTTTCCGTTAGATTATAGATTTGTATACCTGATATGGAAACGTAGTGTCAAAAGCTTTGAAGTACTAGATTACGATTGGGATATATTGGTAAATCCTTGCGGGCAAAAGATTTTTGGTACTCAGCCAGAAATCAAAGATAAGTAGGCTTAGTGTTATATTTGCTAGCTAGCAACATAATAAGGAACAAAAGCTACTTAGAAGTTTCCGGTGAAACACCGATAGTTCTTGCATATTTCAACCAGATGGCCGTTGGAATACCAAAACCAAAAATGTATTCTTTGCTGTTGAGATTCTTGTGTTTATGTTTTCCTAATCTGAATTTTCTGCCCAAAGCCAGCTTTTAACTCTCAACATTTGAATTCAAGCGACCGTTATATGAAAACGATGTCTGTATATGTAAACCTGGTTCTTACGAAAACTGTGAATCTGTGTTGGCAGGAAGGAATGCCACTGCATGCTCTTTCTCACTCCGGACAATGATTTTGCCGGACCGGAACAGGTACTTCATACATCATTCTTTGAGAAAATCTTACGTAGTCCCGTTCATCCGTTACGGTTTTAATAACCTAAATGCTTAACCTTCACAACTGTTGTGCAATGCAGACAATCTCCATGGAAGAGATCAAAGAATCAACGGCAAACATGTAATAAGCTTTAGTGCGTATTAACACGTATGTGTAAACAGTCCACTTCTGTATTTGTAAAAGAAAAAAGAAAAAAAAAAGCTCATATTTTGAATCTCTCCTTTTACGGACCTTCGTTTGTTTCTGTCTCTTGACGCTCCTTTTATTTACTCAATCCAGAGGTCAAAATTAACCCGGGATGTGTAGAGAGAGAAAAGAAGTACGCGGAAATTACTTCTCTTTTCTGATGATGTGAACGGTTACAATTAAGAAACGAATTGTATGCTCTTTTAAAACTGGGAATGAGATTCACTTCAGGTTTTGAGTCGTTCAAGAGAGACAAAGAGATCCGGGTTGTTTAAGTTTTTGAGATTCGATTCGTTTAAAATTGGGAATGAGATCCACTCCGGATCTGTGTCCAAAGCGTGTGGATCGAAAGGTTCGAATTGTCGAAGAGAGAGATCTGGGTCATTTAAGTTGTTAGATTTTTGTGAAGTGAGCCAGTAGAATAGGATAGTGAAGGTCGTAGGATTGAAAATGAGTGATTTGTATCTCTTAGTCCGCGAGCTCCAAACACAGGATTCAGACATTAACAAGGGGTATGTGAGAAGTAAAATATTCTTTTGCATTTTTCTCTCTGAAATGTCTTCAACGGAGGTGGCCTGGTGAAAAATGCGACCATCTCTCACATT
>JAOTRO020177711.1:0-11618 GCA_028566515.2 Pyracantha coccinea | reverse complement strand
TCTAACTCATTAGATTACATTCTCCTAACTACATATTCCTTGGACTTATCGTTTAAGCATATAACATTTATATGAGACGGCTCAAACAATAATCTTTGCCCTTGATATTAAACTACATTAGTTTAACTTGTGAAATGTCCGTAAAGTATCATCATATGATTGGTTTTAGGGCACATTTCCAACAACAGTGCAGACCCAAGCCGTGCCAATAATCCTCTCGACCCATGTCGCTACTCTAGCAACGTAGATCCAACCCATTCCCGTGGCTTATTTGGCAATCTTGATCGGTCCAAGACCGGTTCAACCATCCCGGCTTTAGATTTCTGAACGACGATTAAACCGAGGGAATTTTCACCTCGAATTTTCGCAGATTTAACCTATCCCAGCTTAAATTTTGCACCCGAAGTCCACTACATTTCTACCACCTATGGAGAAACCTACCATCCAAACCATTATGTTCCGCATGGCGAACAACACTTATTCCGACAAGTTATTGAGTTAACAAGCGCCTTCACATAGTAGACGACCTTGGTGAATCAGCTTATGCAGCATGCCCCAGACGATGTGTCCCAAAGCAGGACAAGGGTAAATGACGAACCTCTCCGCAGCGTCCCGACAAACGGCCTCTCAACCAGCCAGAAATCAAGTGTTCTCCTGCCTGGGTCTTCGAGGTAGCATATACTTTCGTCTTAGAGCACAGAAGAGTGTGCACTCCTGATCAAGCCCACGAACGAACATACGTTCACGATTAAGGCCACACTCTGATTATCAACATGCACAACTTTCCAAGCAAAATGTTCATTCACAGCTAGGCTTGCAAGGAGCATTTTCCAGCTCACATTGGAGTAGGCAGCACGGTGAACGAAGAGAAATAGTCACCCAATCTGGCTTAAGTTCAACCGATATCATGCGAGCAGCCCACTCGCTTGCTATGAACATGCCATATGCGCTATAGGCACAACATTGACGAGCCGAGCATAGGGAAAAGCAGACTAGACCAACAGATCATGGTAGGGGCAGCCGGAGCAGCAGAGGAAAATTCAAGAAAAAGTTTAGAGACTCCCAACCAAACAATTGCACGATTTCCATTACAACGAAGCTACTGACGAGGCGCTCAGACGAGACATGACCAACATAAGCAGGTCACATTTCATTGACAAGATTTAGCAAACGGAACCATCCCAAATACATTGGCGAATACAAAGATTACTTTTGTTTCGACAAATGAAGCAACTCTGCCTAATGGCTCGTCAGAGGTAGCCAAGTACCAGAATGACATCACCAGTAGCTGAGAACCGCAAACCTAGTGGTCCAATCCTCCTGTTTCGCACAACTTAGCCCAAGCTGACCCCCAGCTTCGCTTTCATAATCGTGCCTACATGCTCCACAATTCCTGGCCACCCTCAATCTATCACTATGGCTCTCATCCATGCCGATTTTGCACCACGACTCCCAACCGTGGTGATATTGCCTTGCGGCTCCTAACTGCACCAACCAAGCCCATGATACTTCAACCTTCGAAGCATCCAATGACGGAGTAGAATACAAGGCTTTACTAGCAGCCTCTGCTAGCGAAATACTAAGTGGTGAAGAAGCTTGCAATCTGTTCAGATTCTCAGTTGACTACCAACCAAGCCTCAGAATAACATAAGATGAAACATCTACGAATAACACAATACTTGGAGAATGTCTGAGAGCATCTCACTGCATTTCCTACTTACACCCTTACCCGGGTTCCACAAGTAGATCGAAGTCTCAAATAAGTCGCCAAACACGACCTTACAAGCTGGATCTGCTATCCAGTGTTAGAGAATAAACTAATTACTCTCCAGTGCGATAGGGTAAACTAATTCACCAACACCCATCTGGGTCTGCTCTCAAGTATGAGAGGATAAACTAATCGCTATCCAGTACAAAAGGGTAAAGTAATTCATAGACACCCATCTGGGTTTGCTTTTTAGTGCGAGAGAATAAACTAAGTGCTCTCTAGTATGAGATGGTAAACTAATTTCCCGACACCTATCTGGGTCTACTTTCCAGTGCGAGAGGATAAACTAATTGTTCTCCAGTGCGAAAGGGTAAACAAATTCCTCGACATCCATCTAGGTCTGCTCTCCAGTGCGAGATGATAAACTAATTGCTTTCCAAGGTGAGAGGGTAAACTAATTCCCCGATACCCATCTGGGTCTGCTATCTAGTGTGAGAGGATAAACTAATTGCTCTCCAGTACTAGAAGGCCACACAGCTCAAAAGATCGAATACTCAAAGACCAGCTAAGCAACAAATGGTCAAAGGGCAGCAACCTCTTTGCACTCAACAGTTCGCTCATCCGACACTTTATCTTTAACAACTTTGATCTTGGCAGCTTCATCCTTGATTGCTCCATCTACGACAGCTGAGAAATCAAACTTAAGTTGTTTCCTCATTCTTGGCAAGTATCGCAGACGTGGCAGCCCAAATTGTGGCCCATGCCACGCTACTTCCACGGCCCATGCCGAGCCAACCCTTGGCTTCAGTCAAGCCGAGCAACACAAGTTGTGGCATTTGCCACACCACCTCATCATCCCATGCCAAGCTGACTTCTAGCCCCTACCAGCCGACGTGCCGCACCACCCCGACAGCTGCCTGTGGAAGCACCACCTAAGAAGAAAACAAAGAAAATTAAGTTTTTCTTACATTGGTGCGGCACAAAGAAAACAAAGAATGGAAAACGGTTCTTTGCAGGGGCAAGCAAAGAAGAGTGTTTGGGGAAGGGGAACAAATATCCTCTAGCTTTCTCTTTTTCTTGTAGGGATAAAAATTGCCTTCCGAAATTAATTTAATCCCCTACTTAAGGTAGGCTTAAATAGGCTTTGGTGGTGATTTATTTCCCTTTCTTAGAAGAATCTAATTCCATGTCCAAGTGGGAATCTGCATCAAAGTTAGAGATCTCTACACCTGCTACCCTTTTTTACGAGCAGGCCAGCAGGTGAGGCATTTGTGGAGCCCAAAAAGGACAAAATTACCCTCGAGGCACACCAAGATTCCCACGCGTATACAACGGACAATAACAGCTCAATCAAGGAAGAGTCAAAGGTGATCAAAATGGTATTTATTCAAAACCCTCTTGCTACTCCTCATCAAATCCTCACTTAAAAGGTAACTCCTAATTTTCCTATTCAATTTGGGATTAATTGCCAAGTTAATTGCAAGATATTATTTCACATAATATCTTGCAATTACACTCACAATTTGACCATACGTGGCCGGCCCCTATTCTCCAAATAGGGCCGGTCACTCCCCTATAAATAGCCATGTTTTCCCACTAAAATGCTAGGTCATTCACTCCCCAAAAATTCCTAAACACTTTCTTTCTCAAATTCTAACTTTGGCATCGAAGACTCTTCGACCAAATCCCCTCATTCATCGTGGGCACGTGAGGCTTTTGGCCTTAATCTTAGGTATTATTTTGCATGTGCATTTTCATCAAAGGAGAAAATGGCAGAAATTTGCATCCACACTAGGTTCTCTTACAATGATGAGTTAAGCAAGTAACTTTACTGTTTATTTTAGGAGGACAAATCTGTAGCATCACTTTTTATACAAAATTTTTACACATATTTTTATAAGGCTCGCTTCGTAATGTATTTCAACGATCTAAACAGTCTATCTTTTAGGGCTTTCGTCAAAGATCATGTCTACTAAAAATCACCCAGATCTCTAAAACCATATGACCATTGGATTAAGAATTTAGGGTTTCCTTGTCGAACCTTCTTTGTCCATGCTATTTGCTATAAGTAAATGTCTTAATAGTTTTGGATTTATTTTTTGTAAGGATGACCTATGAATGATGTTTAAAAGATAGATGGTTCTAATCGTTAAAATACATCATGAAGTGGGCCCTACAAAAATGTATGTGAAAAAATGGTGCCACAAATTTGCCACCATTTTTGTGATGTTTAATTTACAAAGATATATGATATTCTGTAGTTACTTGTATATAGTTGGTATAGATCCTTATTTGGATATTCTAACATGTGGTGTCATGGCGACCAATTAAATATTGAACTTAATTATTTAATTAAAGTAAATTTTAAGGTCTAAAATGTTTGAATTATTATATCTAATTGACTTACGAAAAGTTCACTGTTTTGTTTAAGGTTATCATTATTTTTTTGGCTAAACGATAGATTTGTTAGATTAGATGTTAGATTAGCCACCGACGGAGTTCGAACCCACGTGGTCATGCAAGGGCTCAACACATTTCCACCAATGTGGTAAAGGGCCACTTGCGTTTTGTTTAAGGTTATCACTATAATTGACACACCCCGAACCGGAATGTCCACTGGACTTCGAATCGAGCTTTGTTGGCTGACACTCGGAAGGTGATGAAGCCATAAAGTGTAGTGGGGTGGAAAATATATATAAATTTAAACATAGAAGTGCCTAAATGCAAGAGTGAGCAAGTGAGCAGGATTGAACCCAATTCACAAGTGACGTCAGAGCAGAAGTAAAGTACAGTAAAAGTAGGATAAGAATTATATCATCGAAGTACTCTCCTATACCAATATTTGCCAAGAATCCTCGTCAACACAAAAGCTCTACTACTAAAACCTGGTGGGACGAAAAATAAGGATGAGTGGGCCTAAAAATAAAGCTTTGTAAAACCTTTTTGAAAATGTAATAACCCCTTGCCATAAAACAAGTATAGTTTCCAACATAGTATACTACATATAGTAAGAAAACACTTACCATAAACGGTAATATCTTGAAAATGCAGCAATTCCTAATATTTTCGCATATAAAACATATAACATCTGATCATCACGTCATCTCGCATAAACAAATATATCATATTGAGTGTTCATCGACATATGCTTACACACGAGTTCATGCAGAGATGTTCTGACATGAACATGACTGGGTGTAATAATGATTTACGCTCTAGTACTATAATCACGTGAAGACTGGTGCTATGCGTATCACATACCAGTCTTAATTGCCTATAGCAATCTAGGGCAGGACTAGCACCTGCAATGGATCCAAAATGAACGTACAATGCGATGTGAACATACACGTGAAGACTGGCCCTAGCTCGGGTGGGTACTAACACCAGTGTAGCACACGATGAGCAAATAATATATATATGATCATGCAACGTTATTCTAGCCGACATAATACTATTCAGGGTCATAAATATGATTTAGGCATCCCATAATAATATGCATACCTATGCATCCTGCATGATGTAGCATAACTTCATAAATTCCGTCGATACGCTAATTCTTATAAACGTTAATCTAATCTAGGCATAACATAGAAAATTCTTTATCAAATATATAAATGGAAACTAAGCAAAGACCCACTCACAGATACTTACGAGGTCGCAGCCATTCGGACGAGTAAATATGGATCGCCGATGCTAATTGTACTAAAGCATAATAGAGACCCATTAGTAAAACTCAATTCACACATTTAGAATTAGGGACAAGTTGTTACAATCATTTATTTTGAGTTCAGTTACGTTTATAGTGTTAATGATGACATTCTGCAAAATTTAATTAGTATCTTAAATTGACAAGATTACTTCTGTGTTGGTTTTACTAAGAATTATTATTCCATTTACTACTAAAGTGGTTAATTTGGTATTTTGCTCTTAAGAAACCAAATTTATGTTGACCAGATGATGGTTTATATACGGTAACAAGTGAAATTAACTTCCAAAGAGGTTGTTTTATTGAGATTAGATGTAATTAGTGTATAGTGAGTAATGAAAAACCAGGATTGTATGTAAATCTTCTTGAGCAAAGGTGTGGAATTGCATAATTTTGGTGCTTTATTCTTTGGCTATGCAAAAGTTTGCATTTTCATTCTAATACATAGAATGGTTTCTTACCCAAAGGTGTAACTAGATTTTATAGTTGAATATGGAGAAAGTGGGAGTTCATCTTTCTTGTCATAGATATTATGAAGTTCAAACATTTATGAAATTTGAACAAACGACATGTCTTAATATTCTGAATCTCATTCATATAGAAGAATTGAATGAGAACAACTTCAAAACTTGAAAGATAGGACCAATAATACACAACTTTTGGGTATAATTAAGCGGGCATGGATAGTACTAAAGTGATGGGGCCGGAGAGGGAATTTGAGAAAACAAGAGAGGGAGGGAAGATGAGAGATAAGAGAAAAGAGCGTGAATATCCGAAAAGCCTTCACTTCTCCTGACATCATCTTCCACCTACCCTCCCGGGGGACCTTTGCCACAAGCCCCCAGTCGGGACAACACCTATCTGTTATTTTTTTGGGTAAATCATAAGGCCTCATTTGGTACTCCATATATAGTCTCAAATATGGTTAATAATACTGATTTGAGTGTTTGATGCCGAAATTTAATACCCGGACTAGTTTAGACATCCCACTTCGCACTTGCTAATATTCAACCACCAAAACACGAGTTTCACTTTGATTTTATGTCTTTTTAATTTA
This sequence comes from Pyracantha coccinea, assembly GCA_028566515.2. Lineage (NCBI taxonomy): Eukaryota > Viridiplantae > Streptophyta > Magnoliopsida > Rosales > Rosaceae > Pyracantha > Pyracantha coccinea. The sequence continues at coordinate 5,147 of JAOTRO020177711.1, read as the reverse complement.
GTTATGCATCGAATGCAATGGGTGAGGGCAAAGAAATTCAACGTCTTCAGAGCGGTCTTTTCAAAAACTATTTAATTTCTACGAAAGAAAGAAAATGAAATATTACTTTGATTTTAATTTTCACACCAATAAAAAATTAGTAATTTTGCCTGACCCCTGCCTCGTTGTACAATGATATGTATAAAAAATAATTAGCTAACTACATAAAAAATCTATTTCTACATTAAATATATTTAAAAATAAATATTAAAAGAAAAAAGATATACAAACAGTACTTAAATATTACGCTTCTCACATTTTTAGAGGCAAGTGTACTAAGTGTTTACGATCAAGAGTCTAAGATTAAGATTGAAGAGCAAAAAAACTTGATGATCAAGAGAGTAAAGAACTATAAAACTAGATTGACGAATATAATAAATTCAACAACGCCAATTTGACACACCCCGACCGGAGTCGAGGCATACTGGCCGTCACATGAGGTGACGTAGCCAAGTGTGCAACAGAAGTGATAATAATAGGAAAATGCAAATAAATAAAAACCTAAAACTAAACTTATTTGACTAGAGATAACATATAAGTGTGTGAAGGTGACCAAGTATAAGATACACACATATCAGAGCATAGGTAAAACGAAAGTGCAGTCGAACTAACTAAGTACTAATTATACAAACAAGGAGAAGATCCCTACTTATTTATGGAAGCGCCAGAACTGCCGTGTAGTCCTCGTGAGCCACCAAAGATGATTAGCTACCTAGAACTTGGAGGGGCTCAAAACAGAAGGGTGAGTGGGCAAATAGAAAGAGTTCGAAAACATATTTATTTTTTCTGAAAATAGTAACCCCTCTCCGTAAAACTCGTATAGTTTCCAGAAAATAATACTACATAGGTATGAAACCAATGCGCAAAACCAATGAAAAACTGAAGTATGCCATGTCATAATGTCTCAGCAATAATAAGTGTAAGCCATGTATGAAAATAATATAAAATAGTATGCCAATCAGAGTCACCTAACGTGACCTGTACAACTAGACCTATAGCTCATCAATTTAGGCTAGCACACGAGTCGGAGTCACCTAATGTGACCTGTACGACAGGCTGGGTATAAATATGTATGCTCAAGTGCTATGATCATGTGAAGGCTGTGCAATAAATCGTGGGTCACCTACGAGTTGGAACCACTTATTGTGGTCTATACGACAGGCTGGCACCAGACTTGGATCCAAGGTGAGCGTGCGGTGAGGGAGGTGAACGATCACATAAAGGCTGGCCCTGGCCCCAGGCGGGAGCACTAATATCGGGGTGCAGCCATGATGAACTTTAAACAAATATATGCATACCAATGCAATACAACCCATTCAATCACATAATACTCACTTGAAGCTTACCTGAGTCTCTGCAGCATCACACAACACAAATCACAAGTGTAACAATGCCATATTTAAAATGTAACTTATTAACGACATGGCAAGCAAAGCATAAATCCATATAAAAATGTTTCTGGAAACTGTATATATATATATATATATATATATATAAAACAAATGCCCACTCACTGATAAGTAGCAGGATCTTAGTCCCCATATATATAGAAAACAAATGCCCACTCACTGATAAGTAGCTGGATCATAGCCCCCTAACCTCGCTTGTCCACACTTGTCCTTGGGGTACGTCTCACCTATATGCGATACAACTATTTTTCCGTTAATTAATTAGCACATAAACAAAGCCTAGGATTAATTCTTACATACGTTTCTCAAATGGGGTGTTTTAATACACCAACATGATCTACTCGACAACACGAACACCCCCATATTACCTGACGCCGTTAGAATATTCCATCAAGTATTACCTGACGCCGTTAGAATATTTCGTTAACTTTGAAAGAATATTCTTCTTCTTCTCCGGTGGACCTCGCCGGTCTGCACCGGCTGCCAGCCGCTATCTAGTTTGCTGGTTTCTAGAAAATTTTCAAAGCTTAATATCTACTTCATTTCTCAACCAAAATCCATGAAATTTATATGAATTGAAGGTCTTGAAGAGTAGAATATTCGTACCTATTAGGAGTTCAAAATCATAAGAAAAAAGGTTGGAAAATTCCTTGGAAAATCCAGCCAAAATTGGAATCCCTCAAACGCGCCTATTCCGACGTCCACTTCACTCTAGAGCTACTCTAGGGTCCTAGATAAGTTGCTTGGAAGCTCCCTCGGGCCTTAAAACTTGTGAAATGTCCACGATCACGTCAGAGCAACTTAGCTCCTTACTGGAGCTTCTGCATTCTTGGGTTCCTAATGTCCGTTCGATGGCCTACAAATATGGTTAGGCTTGTGGGGTCACAAGAAAGGTGATGGTGGGTTTTAAAAACTCGATCTGTGTGACTTTGATGATAGTTGGGTGTATAAGTGTCACGGTGCACAGGGAGAAGGAGGAAGAAGGAGGAAGAAGGATCGAGAGAGAGAGAGAGAGAGAGAGAGAGAGAGAGAGAGAGAGAGCGAAAGAGAAAAGAGGGTGAGGGTTCACGTGTGTGTGTGTCTGATTGGGCAGGATAAGAAAATAACATTTTCTGATTGGGCTGCCGTGAGAAAGAGGGAGGGAGAGATAGGATTCTCAATTGGCCCAAAGAAAGAAACCCAAAAATCTGATCGGGCTCCAGAACATTGGAACTATTGTGATTGGTGAATGTGTGATAGTTGTACTCAACCCTAAAATATTTCTACCTGTTTACGTATTCAATTAATCATAACTTTTTCATTACAAATCTCATTCATCCCTAACTCACGTCGACGCGCTCGTGACGTCGAGTACAATTTAATTACGACAGCAAGGAAATAATTTAAAACTACATATGTACATCCACGTCACTTAGCCAACGAGGGCAATATTGTCACTTTACACACTAGGGGAGAAAATATATATAATAATTTGGGATGGGTCATCACAATATTGGTATAAATTAAAAAGAGGATACAAATTATAAATAGAAATATATGAAAAAGAAATACTTCAAAAATTATATTTGAAAATGATAAATAATTTTTCAAATTTTAAATTGACATATAATGAGTTGTAAATAATTTAATATTCAAATGATGACATCAAGAAAAATCAAGAGACCTTGATCAAAAATGAAAAAGGAATAAGGTTTCAATTAATGAGAAGGAGAAATGAGGGATGGCAACCTAAAAATTAATTAGTTGTCATGATAGTCAAGTAGTTTTTTGAATAATTGAATAAAAGATTCTAAGTATTTACATTTAGATTTTTGTCACGTATTTTGCTTATGCTCGGTCTTTATGGTAATCTAACGACTAAAAACATAACACGTGTCTTTATGGTAATCTAACGACTTAAAACATAACACGTTATTTAACTCCAAATCTCATTTTATGTTTCGCTCTCATTTCCATCACTATCAGCCATGCATTATCATGCTTAAAATTACATCACTTGGTAGAATAAGTGGTAACCGGATCTGATCCAAAGGTTTCATTTCAGAATTACAGCTCTTTCATTTCGAGTTCCATGTATCGTACCAAACGGTGTAAAGTATCAGTTTTTGGCTAGGGTTACATCTCTTATGGTTTTAATGTCATCGATTATTTTATTTTTAATCCCATCAATTTTACAAAATAGTAATAAATGAAATCTCCTTCAAGTGCTATACAAGAAAATGTCGATTAAAATCTTTATCTCTCCTTATAATTTGCTAATTGGCTTGAATTGTAGAATTCTTCATTTTATTCTTCTCACTTAGGAGGCAAGATATATCATACAACTAAGGAAAAAATAAATAATAAAGTCTACTCTAATTACAAGGAAACAACCAATGGATTGTGTGATTCACATGTGAGAAATTTCAATGGCAGCCTTGGTTATCACAAAAAAAAATTGTGGCAAAATGTTTGTGGATACCCAAGTTTTGTGAATAATCTCTGGAGCCATAGTAACTCACACAATCCTTTCGTCGCACCTTTGTACTTCGCTTATCCACTTGACACACCCACCACTTTGTGTTTCTTACTTTGCTAAGCTACTAAGTTGCCTCCCATAAACTTAAAGAACCCAAAAGTAGATCATCTATCAATAATGTGTCCTACCAAATCCACATTAGTATAACTATCTAACTTCAAATGTCCATTCCTAGGAAACATGATACCTCTACCTGGTGCTGATTTTAAGTAGCAAAGTATCTTATCAACCGCATGAAGGAAATATTTGTGAAAACAAGTTCATTTGAGCAACATTTATGCATGCAATAAACAATTAAAAGGCAGAATCATGCTTGTATGCACTCAAAAATAAAACTTAAGCCACAAAATTCAAATCCTAGTAGTTATGGTGAACCAAGACTCAACTCAAAAACAAAGTGAGTTGAGAAATCTTATACCTTTGTTGATTCCTCTTTGCATAAGAAAAGGCTAATCACCCAAGAGAGAGGACCTTCATTCCTTACTTCTTAGCTCCATGGATTTCTTAGAGGAGGATGGATGAATGGATTCTCCAAGTTCCCAAAATAGAGAACCTCTAAGTCTCCACACCAAGGAGAGCACTGATGAAGAGATGAGTGACCTAGGAAGAGATAGATGCTAGTTATCTCTCCCTAGGGTGGTCAGCCTTCATTAGAGAAGAGAGAGCTTTTGTGTTCTCTTCTCTTCCCTTAGAAAACCCTTATGATGAAAATGTTATAAAGTCCTTTATATAGTCCCTTCATTTAAATGACCAAAAAGAACCAAAACCCATTTCCTTCTCTATATGGCCAGCGCCTTTGGGCTGTTTGGGCCCTTTTGAGTTTTTAGTCACTAAGTTGTCTTACAACTTATGTTAATGGGCTTGACATTCAAATCTCATTGGGTATTGAGGCAAAAAACTAACGTGAGGTCTATAACGAACTTATTTGTTTGATTAATTAACATATTAATTAATCCTCGCCATAAACAATTAAACGATTTAATTATCCTTACTCATCTCCGTGGTTTCTTCAATCTCGACCTTACTCAGTGTGCGATCCATTAGGTTGCTTTTAGCAAGGCAGTGGGCGATTAGAGCTCTTCAAATCAATTGTGAATTGAAACTTTGTCACATCCCGGCCCGGGGTCCACCACATCCCGGGCCCGCTCCACCACCGTAGCACGATATTGTCCGCTTTGGGC
>JAOTRO020177701.1:0-11620 GCA_028566515.2 Pyracantha coccinea | reverse complement strand
CCATTATAGAATGATCTATGAGGTGCAACTTGAAAAATAGACGGTTCGGATCATTAAAGTTCAATGCAATGTGAACCTCACAACTAATCCATATTTTTATATAAACAAAAAAATGAAGATCTCTTCCCTTTATATAGCAGAATGCATGTATTTGCAATGAGGCAAATGACGAACAATTTTAGTATGCACGTCTCTAGTACATACCAAAGTGGCTTAGAAGTATTAATCAAAGGATAAACAACAGAAAACATTGAACCCAATATTTAAATTTTGTTTTTGTAAATTTATGAAAACTGCTAGCTAAGAATAGCAATATTATTGGTTTAGTGATTTTTATCAAATTGGAAGATGTCCCATATTTGAATCCCCCTCTTCGGCCATATCAAAATAAAATATAAAAAAATTCTACTAAGAGAGTATGAGCAAGGGCGGAGCCGGCTAGTGGCAGCCTGAAATCTAGCAGACCCCAAATGTGAAAAGATGATTTTAGTGTTAGAAAAAAATATGTATTATGGAATATTAAGTCTAATGTTGCACAAAACAAAAATCTAGCATACCCTTAACACTTAAAATTTCGCTCCATAAAAGAGACTCGTGAAACGAAAGAAATCAAGGTCCAAAATTCGAGCCAGGAAAATTTCGTTCCATACTACAAGGAAAATAAATTTGCCCACATACCCAATATAAATCCTAGCTACAACCTTGAGCAAGAGGGGTTTCTGTTTCCTTTTCCCACTCTGGTATGATTCATGACATAGTTATTAACCACATATTGCTTAGATAAATAGAAGATTAAGCCTTGTAGGTATTTTCCAGCTTCATCATATTTGTCAGTTTTAATTTACTCAGAAGAAACTTTTCGTTCTTTTTATGGTCTCTTACTCGTACCAATATATTACTTGCAAGTAAACTTCTTATCTTCTAAGAAAAATAGTTAATTGCTTTCTTGAGTATAATTGCTTTCTTGAGTAACTTTTTTTTTTTTTTCTAAGTGGAGAAAGATTAGGCGAGAAAAATATACCGTAACTTGATTCTTCATACACTACCAAAAAAATCGATGTTTAGGGAGGAATTGTTTCGACACTAGAAGTCCTCATTTCGTCCACGGAATGTTTTTAGCAAGAAGATTGAGCTCCTCACAAGATTCTCGTTGTAGCACCCTAAGGAAAAGTCAACAGTGCGGATCTACTTCCGACGCTGATGAAGCTTTTCTTTCTTAAAAGTCTTCAAAGCCCCAGTGAAAGTAATTTCCTCGTCGTAGGATAGAAAACGCAAGAAAATTGAAATTTATACAATAAAAAGGTTATTTCCTCGTTATATAGTAATTGTTTCAACCATATCAAAATAATAGGAATTTATGTATAAGATAATATATAGATGATATACACACACGATAGTTCTAAAAGACTGCATTTTCTAACAAATTAAAAACATGACAAACAGAAAGACGTACACTTTCTAACCTCTACGCTGCAAGAGGCCCCTTCTGTTGTATTTATAGTTTGTTCTAGGGCCACTGCGGATGCACTAGATTACAAAGAATATCCAGAAAGACCAACCAAAAATGGAAATGTGCAAGAGAAGTGTATTGGTATAAGTTAAATACCCACATACATGCATATATTTACATGGATATATATATATATATGATTATGAAAACTAATTATTGGGCTCGTTTGACATGTACTTCGTTTTGAAAACAACAATAAAAACGAGGGATGAAGAATGAAAACAAATCTTAACAGTGAAAACACAATTTAAAATAGGTTTTGATTTTTATTTTATATGCTTTTCTTTGTTCATTTATTATCTCTCACATCGTCTTTTTTCTTTATTTTCTCAAGGATTCTGTAAAACCAAAAACTAAAATTGAAATAGTTTTAAACGATGTCTTAAACTTATATAGCGGTATAAGAATTATGAAGGAAATATAAAGTAAGCCCCTATCTGAACAAGAAAGAAACCTAACAAGTTAAGTGGACATGCATTGCATGGTTGCTAAAAAAGGTTTATGTGAAAATAAAAATAAATAAACAGAGTAATTAACAAACGTTGCAAAGTCGTATCTGGCATGCACTACGCATAACACAATTCAAGAAATTGTGCTGGTTTTTCAACATTTGATGGGTCAATATTAAATCAAGCCGCAAATTCTCTCTTTTCAATGTGGAAATTTAATTACCTAATTAAAGTTGCCATTCCATTATAAGCACGATTAAAGATTAAAGATATAGCTTTTGCAGATAAAATCTTAACTGGCATATGGCAATACTCACATTATTGGGTTAAGTAAGTTGCCAAATTCTCACATGATGTGTTCAAAAAAGTAGCACAGACGACAATAATATCAAAGTCTTGGATTTCATTGTATGATAGATTAATAGTGTGATAGGTCGCAACCGATACGTTACTGTTATTCATTCGCTTGTTTTGACATGAATAGACGATATGGTTGATATTTTATTTTAAAAAAATACTTATTTCACTAGAGCAAGATTAATAAAAGAAGCTTTAATTCCATGGCACAAGGATGCTACCATGGTGTTATTATGTGACAATGGAGGAAATCTTGACAGTAGTATATCTCCAGTGTAAGTCAGCTTCTCTCATTTTGTGAATATGATATAGTATTGTACTAAAAAAAAAAAACTATGATATAGTATTAATAACTTGTAACATCATGTGGCAATGTGACTGTCACACCAAAACTACAATCAAGACATGTAAAATGGATAGTTATTATGTCAGTGAATTGGAGCATACACATAATAAACTGCTTTAATTTGGTATCATACGCTAGTATATTGAGTTGACAAAACGACCTCTTGTTCATGTAAGAATACAAAAGCTAAGCGTACTCCAATTGACAATTGGCAAGCAAAAGTTATGTTGTGATCTACAACACACTGCATATATACAATACAATGAATACATATAACAATACATTTTGCATAAAGGCCTTGAAACGTAACTGCTAGTGGCCTATCAGGTATCCAATGTAAACCCTTTTGGTTTTGTTGTTGCTCAACGCTCAACTGTTTGCTTCACGAAACCTCATGCTCAAGCTCCACGAAACTGAGGCCAATAACAAAATATTAAACTCCAAATTTATTGAACTCTAAATCTCTGTCGCCTCATATTTTTTGCACAATATTTTCTAATATTGGCACGATAATTAACATTAAACATTGAGGTGACAGAGAATTCATGGAAAGTTTCACTTTTAAAAGAGTCCCTTTAGCATTTCTGTTCTCGAAGATTAATTAGTACGTCTAGTAATTAGCTAGCCAGCTATGAGCTTAATTTCCCAATTCACGATGGAGCTTTCCAAGCTCATTAATTCCTTGCCCAAAACCACAAGACACCCAATCAAACCACACAAATACAGTGTGTTAATAGCTAGTTCCCAGATTCCAACAGTCAGCTAACTTAACTCATCAAGTCGGTTTCTTCTTTCTTCTTCTTTTCCTTTTCCCTTCTACTCTCTTGTATATAAACGCATACTATGCAAGAGTTATAGCAGGCTCTGAGTGTTTGAGTTTTTGGAGAGCCCTCGGCCTCAAAAACTCTCTCAGTCATTAAAGAGCTTCATCAAGCCAAGAATGGCAGCCCCTGATGCTCCTCTCTTGGCCTCAGTTTTTGGCATTCTAGGTGGCCCTTACCCTAGCCCCTAGCTTATTAGTTTCTAATTTTTCTATCTCCTCTTACCAAACTTCCCCAGTTAATCTGATGCTTTTTTCTATTTCGTCTTCAACTTAGTTTTCAATTCTAAGTTCTCTCAATTTTAATTTTTCTTTTTTCATTTGTACAGGTAACATTGTGTCCTTCATGGTGTTACTAGCTCCACTGTAATCCCTCTCTCTCTCTCTCTCTCTCTCTCTCTCTCTCTCCCTCTCTCCCTCTGCCCCCCCCCCAATATATGCATATGGGATTTTCATGTATCATCTGTAATTGTTATCTTTCTTTTTCTTTTTTTTTAGGCCAACATTTTATAGGATTTTCAAGAAAAAATCAACAGAGGGATTCCAATCTATACCTTATGCAGTGGCACTGTTTAGCGCCATGTTGATGCTCTACTATGCCTTCCTCAAGGGACATGCTTTCATGCTCATCACCATCAATTCCATCGCCTGCGTCATCGAAACAAGTTATCTTGTAATCTACATGATTTATGCACCAGCAAAAATCAGGGTACATAATTATAATACGCTCTATCTTGTAGGGTGCAATCCGATTTGGCGTACCTATAAAACATTTCACGTTCAGCTTTTATTTACTCGCATGTTGTTCTGGTTTTGCAGATTTATACGGCTAAGCTACTTACCCTTTTCAATGTGGGGGCTTATGGTGTGATCTTATTTGCTACTTCCTTAATCACAGATCCTTATATGAGGATTAAAATAGTTGGGTGGACTAACGTTGTGTTTTCTGTATGTGTATTTGCTGCTCCTCTTAGTATAATGGTAAGAGAATTTATTCACACTAAGCCAAGTATTTTTATTGTTAATACATACAGATCAATTCACCTAATATATTTATCATCTACTTTTACCATTTTCAGAGGCTAGTCATTAAAACAAGGAGTGTGGAATACATGTCCTTCCCTTTGTCGTTCTGCTTAACTCTTTGCGCTGTAATGTGGTTCTTCTATGGCCTTCTACTAAGAGATTTATTCATAGCGGTACGAATTCTCGGTTCCTTGACCTCTAAGTAACATATGTGATGTTGCACTATAATACTGCCCCACTGTTTTAAATCTCTTTTGCGTTTTCTCTTCCATGTTTAGGCACCAAACATCCTAGGGTTCGGGTTTGGGATTGTGCAGATGATCATGTACCTAGTGTTCAAGAACTCAAAGAAAGCCGTCTTGCCCCAATATATTCTCAAAGAGATACCAAATGGAAATGGGGTTGCAGAAAATGACTATCAGTTGAAAGAAGAAGACACAAATGACAGCAAGGTTGAAGATGTTTGGTCGGAGAGCATGAGAAGCAAGGTTGAAGATGCTCGGTCAGAAAGCATGACAAGCGAGGTTGAAGATGCTCGGTCGAAAAGCATGACAAGCAAGGTTGAAGATGCTCAGTCGGAGAGCATGACAAGCAAGGTTGAAGATGCAACTACAGAACCAAATGAATCAGTTGTGTAATGACTTAGAGAGGATGCCATACCTAATGATCCAAATGAATACATTTAGGACTGCCATTAGGGTTTTGATATCCTTAATACCACTATGGATATTGCAAATTGGAACAGCTGCTGTTCTTCTAGTTTTAGCTAGCCAGTTCCCCGTTAATGTTTCTATCTTCTCTCTCTTTTTCTGTGCCAATACTATTATTGGTTTGTTCTACCATGAGGCCTTTTCGTACCAAAGTAATTGCATACCGCAAATAGAATGGAGAAAACCTAATCTGATCACAAATGTAGCGATAAACCTAATGTAGTTAACAAATGCTGTCAACTTAATCTACTAAGTAGGCAGACACGTACCCTTACGAAACATATTGCTCCAATAAAAAAAATGATGATAAAATGTTAACATCTTTCCTAATCTAATTAACAAATACTTTTCAAATTTGAAAGTCCCGCTGGGAGAGACCATGCATCCAAATCATTCTTTATGTTGTTGAGAGTATTGGAGTAAAGGAAATTTTGCCCAATTGAAGCTTTGGTCTTTAAATTAAAAATTCTTGAGTATTTGTTCATGAATTTGTTATAATGTGGAGCAATGATCCTTTTTGCTAACTCTGTTAAAACTTCCATCTATTTTTTGCCCAACATTATAAAGGGTTTAAAAGAGCAAATATGAGCGTAGCAACATGCTAAAGAATCTATGGATGTACCCAAGAGGTTGAGCGGATGTGCTCCCTATGCACATGAGATCAAATCCTCTATTGAGCATCTCCAACAACCTAGCTAATGAGGCTTTTTGGCAACTTAAACAAAAAAAAAATGTAGAAAAACCAAGCTCCAACAGACTAGCTATCTTAACTTCGTAAATAGTAACTAACAAGATTAGCTAGGTGGGGAAAGAAAGTTAAATTTTTGCTAAACATTAAAAACTATAAAATAGCTAGTATTGTTGGGTCATTTGGCTAGCTACAATAATAAAAATGAACTGTTTCGCACTCCCAAATATCTCATTCTACACTTCTCACAAGTATATTTTTCTTTCTAATTATAGAAAATTTTGAATCCAAAATGAGATTTTATGAGTGTTGTAACAATTCCCTAATCGAAATTTAACTAATATTGTTGGAGATTCTCTACATATCCCTTTCTTCCGGACCAACAAATCATAGCCGTCGATGCAAATCCAGCGGCTTACAAATAAATTTGTGTTGCCTGGGCAAATCCTCTGCAAGTCTCTCCTTTGCACTTGCACCAGAGCACGCTTTTCTTACCCCTAATCTGCAAATTAGGGTTTCCAATTCGTCCTCTTTCCTCCCCAATTCCTTTACCAATTTCTCAATACTTCCCTAATTCCGCTCAAAGATGAAGAATCAACACCCAAAACACGAAGGAAACGGAGAGAAATTCAGCGGCTCGAGATCGAATAGCATGAAGAAGAAGAAGAACATGAGAAGGATGGGCGGTCAAGGTCTTTCTCTCGAGGCCTTTGCGAATGCCAAATCGAACAGCAGCTACTTCAACCCAGCTTTGATTAGTATGAAAAAGCCCTCTCCTTTGATTTCATCTCGATTTGTTTTTATTTTTCTTCAATTATTATTTGTTTCTGTTTCAATATTTTTCCTGTTTATATCATCTTCTTTAAATTTTTATTTAGTTTTGCTTGTTGGGTATGATTTATTGTGAGTTTAATGAATTGGGTTGGTTCTGTTTTTTGTATCAGAGAAGCAGAAGGAGTTCTACAAGAATTCCAAGTTTGTGAACAAGTATAAGAAGTCACTGAAACAACAGCAGAGCAATCCTCGGTTGGCGATAAGCCGCTTCGAGGTTTGATTTCTTTGGCTTATGTTTTGTTGGATTTGATTTGAAATTAGGGACAAGGATTGTGTGTTAAGAAAACCCAATTGAAATCTTGTTGTGAAAACATTATTTGGAGATTGAAGTCTCAAGTTGTGTATTGTTTCGGTGTACAGGAGGAGATGGAAACCGAATATGGTAAAAAGGAGAGCGAAACGGGATATGTTAGTAAGAAGGAGAATGAGACTGAATGTGGTAGTAAAGTGGAGAATGGAGCTGGAGATAGTAGTGAAAAGGAGAATGAAACTGGAGGTGGTAGTAAGATGAGTAAGAATGACAAGAAGAAAAAGAAGTACGGTTCTCGTAGTATAATGAAAATGTATGAGATGAAACATGAAGATGAACAGAAGGAGAGAATGGAGAGGGAGGCGATTATTCAGGCAAAGAAGGAAGAACGAGAAAAGGCGGAAGCACAAAGGAAGTCTGCTAGGGAGAAGATGCTAAAGAAAACGCATAAAGGTCAGCCTGTTATGAAGTACAGAATTCAGCAGCTTTTGGAGACTATTCAAGGTTCTTCGAAGCAAGCATGGTTTGCGTAAGTTTTCGAACTTGTTTTGATATTTGGATAATTGTAATGTTGCTGATTGAATTACTACTCGAGCAATGTATAAACAGTTTTGATACTGTGAGGGTAGTGAATCGGTTCTCTACATATTGTTGTTCTAATAGTTTTTTTCATCATTTTCTATGAACGTTTAAACGCGTATGTATTGTTTATTTACTCAGTATTAAAAACTCATCTAGCTTACAACCAGAATAAAACCCGTTTAGATGATATGATACGACTGAACCAACCATTTACCGAGCAGAACACCATTTCCATCATCTTATCACACACACACAAGCACTCGGAAATGAACCGAGCCTGTGCCACAATATTCGATTGAGAAGATTTCAGTGAATGTGATGCGCAGCAATTAGAGAGCGCTTCGGAGGTGGTTTGCAGATGAACATGAGTATAACTGTATGAGAGAAGTTGTTTGTTTCGGAGGCTCGCTGCTGGTTTGCAAACTTGCAATGCTAAAGCTTCCCCTCCATTGTGTTTTGCCAAAGTTGAATTTCCTCCATATCCATACAAAACATGTTCTCCAAGGAAAACGTTAGACGGGTTACCAGCTTCATTTGTGTACCCTGTTTAGAATGTATTTAGATTAGAAAATCATGCTTAAACTTTCTTGTTGCGCAAGATATATGAGGATTGTTCTTGAAAAATTTAGTTATATTATTCTTGGAAATTTCGGAAACTCAAAATTTGTGGATGCAGTCTCATCAGTTTCCAGTTCTACTTGGGTTTTTTTGTTGGTAGGATTAGGATGAGTCTTTGTATGGTGAAAATGACACGAAAATAGGTTCAATAAAATTTGAAATTTGATCAAATATTGTGAATTAACGTAAGTTCACGACTTTGAAAATAGGTTTTATAACAATTTAGTAAAAATTGAAAATTGATCAAGTATCATGAGTCAACATAAGTTCACGGCTTTGTTAAAAATCTTGCTTATAATTCACGCATACAGGTGAATGAAGGAAAATGTTATACGTTATATCAAACCTATAGGCTTGCTATGATCTTGGCCGGGATTTAGCATACAGGTGAATGAATGAACATATAACATTTTCCTTAATTCACCTCTATGCGAAGAATTATAAGCGCGATTTTTAACAAAACCGTGAACTTATGTTAACTCATGATATTTGATCAATTTTCAAATTTTGTTGAACATATTTTCGTGTCATTTTCACCATACAATGACTCATCCTAATCCTGCCAAAAAAAAAACCCAAGTAGAAATCTGGAAATTGATGAGACTGCATCCACAAATTTTGAGTTTCTGAAATTTCCAGGAATAATATAACTAAATTACTCAAGAACAATCCTCTCATATATCTTGCGCAACAAGAAAGTTTAAGCATGATTTTCTAATCTAAATATATTCTAAACAGAGTCCACAAATGAAGCTGGTAACCCGTTTAACGTTTTACTTGAGAGTCCAAAGCTTTTGGGAGCAATCAATTCGAAGCCCATACCTTACAAAGTGATGAGTTGGGAGACGCAGATGTTGGCGTAGAGATGTACTGGCTAGAGTGGGTGCTCTTCCTCCTATGCGCTTGAGTACGGATCATCGTCTCTCCCAACTTGAGTAGTTTAAAATAGAATATTGATGTAGACGCGGATGTAGTTATATTGGCTAGATCATATGTACTACCCCTGTACACTTGATTTTGAAACCTCATTCCTGCAATTTATATTAGTTAAAGTATAATACCGCTCGTACCAAAAGGTAAAATATCGCTTTTATTGGAAGAGAAAAAAGAAAAGGCTTTCAGTTGGGAGACTGATAAAGAGAAATGGAGCTAGGGATTATCGTCTGGCCGGTGAAATGGGCCGGCTAGAACCTCACAGGCCAAAACCCAAACTATTTTACCCCGAAGTGACCTAAGCTAACCATAATAAAGTGGTTTAAACTTGTCTTTCGCGAGAATCAAACTTAAGACCTCTCACTTACAAGTGAAGATGAATACCACTATGGATTACTGTGGGCAAGTGCAACGGGTCGACTAGAATCCAGCAGGCCAAAACCTGGACTGTTTTAGCCTGATGTGACATGATTCGAATCCGAAATTTTAACACTCTCACTTTCAGTTACAGATTATCGTTTGGCTGATGAAATGGGCGAACTAGAACCCAACGGGCCAAAACCCATACCGTTTTACCCCGATATGACCTGATCCGAATCCAAAACTTTAACATACTTGGATTCCAAAATATTCACTTTCATCCCTCTTGTTTTTAACCTTTCCACGTCACTCACTTGATTTATGTTTTGGGCAGCAAAGGATCTGAGTTGTAGATTACAGGTGCAGTAAATAATTTGGGTACAAACTTTAAAATCAATGGGGCCAAGCCACATACTGAAAGCCTGAAGCATTGCAACTTTAAATAAGGGCATTTTACTACTTTACATCATGATACAACCGACGCTTACTTCGATGGATAATATCATGATAGGTAGGGCGGTTGATTGGGGGTGAAACAGTAAAATCATAAGGTCAGAGAGTGACGAAATCACCAAAAGAATTGTGGTAAAAAATAAAAAGGAGGGGAATAAAAATGATGATCTTCAATCAATACCCTCAAACGTGTGGCCATCATCATCCAATAAAAATGTCTGCCAAAACTTTGTTTGCCCCACATTCCCTCACTCATCTCATGAAATGAGGTCATTTCCGGAACCCTGCGTTTGGAGCCAGATTTTAAAAATTGAGTCACTCAATTTAAATTATGCGGTATATATTAGTACATTTTACTGTATCACTTGGGCCACTTCACAAATATTAAGCCCTTGAACGGTCCAGATTTCTCCTGAACTATCCGAATTTTCGAATCCATCGACTCAGACACAGAAATCCAACGGGGATCTCAACTCTCATCTCATGATCTCAGTCGTTCACCAACTTCTTCTTATTCTTCTTTTTTTTTGGCGAAGTTTTATGATTTTGTTCTATGAAGTTTTGATGAAGTTTCACTTTAGCCACTGTAGTAGCGACTTAAATTTTTATTGTTTATAAATCGTGTAATTCAAGGATAATGACTTGAGTTAGTCAATTTTCGTAAGAAATATGAATTGAGAGGTATGTGAGTGAAATTTGTAAACTTCTAAAAAGACTTAAGTAATTTTGGTAATAAAAATTTGACAAAGACAAGTGATCCATAAACTATAACAACTTGTCAACTTCACTAAAATTATCATGTCCCGATCTCGAGAATACACTCAGAAACTCCTTATTGACGTCAAAACATCTAGCGAAACAACCTATACATAGAAATTCACCATAACTCAACGTCAAATATACACGAGAGAATCCGCAGGCAAACCAAGCATCAAATTAAACTATGAAATAAAACAGGGTCAAAGAACCCTACTTTGTAAGCATATTGCCCACAAGTACACCCACTCCGAACTCTTAGATGGTCATAATTTGTCATTTTGCCAAGTGAGGACCACACAGTAAAATAATGTGCCGATTAAGAGCTTAGATTCCGACAATTTAAACCACAAATGCTACCGTGAAACTTCTTCCAAATTATACATGCCAAAATCAAACTTTGACCTTATTGTTTTTATTCTTTTGTTTTGTGTTCTGGCTTCGTTTTGTTCTTTTTAAACTTTAGGTCAGTCTTCATTATGTGGTGTGGTGGGGTTGAGGGTGTCTGTGTTATGTTGTTTTCAATCTATATGACCTTATTATCTCTACTATGTATTATGAGGTAAATAACCTTTCCAGATTTATGTGTCCGGGACATGCAGATTCGAAATTTTGGACGGCTCAATTTCAACCTTGCAATTTTCCATAGCTCATCCCATTAGTCTATTTCATAGAAAACGAAGTCTTTAAACAGCTGAATCCAGATGTTCTAAACACAAAGATTCGGAGACAATTGCAACTCTTTATTATATATGTGGTATCTCTCTATCTCTCTTGTTAGATTATCATATTATTATATTATATTTGGAAATTTTGTTTTGTTTTTTTATGGTAAACTGCCATTTGACCTCTTGAAGTATTACTCCAGTTGAAATTGACCCCCTAACTATTTTTTTTTTTGGTAAATTAACCCTCTGAACTATTTGAA
>JAOTRO020177693.1:0-11621 GCA_028566515.2 Pyracantha coccinea | reverse complement strand
CACCGTTCTAAAATTCCCGCTTAGATCCGTCTAGATGGGCCTAGGCGCTAGTTGGTTGGGCACCGTTTTGATTAATTCCTAAGCGTTTGAAAATTACGAAAGGGTACCTAAACTTGCTTAAGTCGCGACTCTCGCTTAGATAGAAAATAGATAACTTTCATTTTGCATTTTACTTTTTTAATAAATTGTAAGAGATTTGTTGAATACGTAGATGAACACACATTATATGCTCGTTCCTCATGTTTTCATTATGTTCTAATGTTTTATAATCTATATATCATTCCGTTTTGTAGTTTATTTACCCAAATGCAATTCTATATTTTTTAAATATAAATAGACACTTATTTGTATGATATATTGTAAATGTACTTAAATCAGCCTAGGCCCACCTAGCCACCTAGACACTAGGGTCCAGCATGCCGCCCTACTAGCATCTAATGTTTTTTAAAACCTTGGTCATGCTATGATCAATAGGTTTAATAGTTTCTGCCACACTTTGGTTTTCTATACACTTATGTTTCTTTTTAACAAGTGTAACTTATTTTAAATTATAAAAAAAAAATTATAGGATTTAGATTTAAAGAGATTGGCACACTGTCTTGATTAACAAGTCTTACTCAAATGTGAACTCAAAACAAAATTATATGGGTAGGTAAACGATCTAGTTTGATTCGAGGATCCTCCCAATATTATATACACAACGTCATCATCCAACACTCTCCTGTGTAATTGAGTTTTATTTAAATAAAGCAAACGTTTCCTTAAGAAAAAATATTTGTGACCTAAAGAATATTTGTGGAGTATCCTTATTATATAATGTTATTTCTTACTAAAAGAATCTCTAAGTAGGCTGTGTCGATACATCCACCCCGATATGCAATTGTATAAATATGGCGTTATCTGTCTGTTTGTATTTGCCCATTTTCCCATTAAAACTTCTGTCACACTCAAAAATCCTTCCTCAGTCTGACTCTTCCCACACTAATTTCTTAGCCTCTTTAAATCTTTTGGATCAGATCTCATACAAATATTCATCACGCTCAATTTCTGCCACAATGGGTTGGTGAGGCAGGGGCTCACTCTTTGTTCTGCTTTTGTAATATATATTTTATCAGTAATTAAACTCGTTTTAATACGAGCATCCAACCCTTAACCAATTGACAATAGTTGAAGAGGCTCAAAAATTTTGAGTACTTATGCTAGACTTCCATATTTCCTTCAACGCTTCTTGCTAATTCATGACGCAACATTTTGTGTTGTGTTACATTGATATAAGCACATGCATGATCTACTGTTTGCTAGCTATCTCATGAAATTTTGTTTCTAATAGTTACTAGTAGCCAAATTGTGAATCCAAGCTCTCTTACAAAGAATATTGCGGCATTATCAATGTGATTTTCGTTTGAATTTTGGACTATACATCAGCTGATGCTCTTGTTTCGACTGGCTTGGCAGCACTTGGATACAAATATGTCGATCTAGGTCAGTATCCTCACATCAATTCCTTTATTGGTGTGGTTTTGAGTGAGCTTTTTGCTTGTTATTGTGTGATATATTGATGTGGACCAAAAAAAAGAAGAGATGATTGTTGGGCTGAAAGAAACAGATACAAGAGGGGTAATCTGAGAGCAAAATCATCAAATTTTCCTTCTGGAATCAAGGCCCTTGCTGATTACGTTCACGTACGCAAGAGGTTTTAAACTTGGACGTATACTCTGATGCTGGGTAAATATATGTTCAAATTCTTTGTTATCAGAAATAGCACCCGGCATATCATCATTACTTCTCATCTTTCTGTATTTTTAGTTATTATACTTGCAGCAAGACAATGCCAGGCTCACTTGGGCACGAAGAGCAAGATGCAAGAACCTTCGCTGAATGGTTTTGTGTCCGATACTATTCTACTGTTCTACATTAACATATATAGTTTGCTAAGATAAGTAGTTTGTCTTGTTTTCTACCTTTGATGAAACATCAACACAAAAAACATGAACTTGAGCTGATCGGGGCACTTTGCTGTAGGGTGCCGATTATTTGAATTACGATAACTGCTACCATGATGGTTCTAAACCTAAAATTAGATATCCTAGAATGAGTTCTGCATTACGAAAGGCTGGAAGGCCGATTCTGTACTCCATATGCAAATGACCTCATGAAATCGTTCTATATATACTCCTCTGAATTTGTTTACAAGGTGTTTGTTTGCATCACTAGAAAGTTGGAAATTTTTTGGTTTTGTCAAACAAAGCTTTGATAAAGAAATATGTTCTTAAAGGGGACAAGAGGATCCTGCGAAACGGGCTGGTCGGTACGGCAACGCTTAGAGAACTACAGGAGACATTAAGGACAACTGGGAATGGTTCGATCGAAAACAATTCCTTTCTTCTTTCAAGTTCTCAACCTGAATTCTGATATGACAGAGAATTCTAACCATGAAAACATTAAGAAGGTTGCTTGAATTAATCTAATGTATACTACAAATTTAGTATCACGTCGAAAGCAGATCAAAGCAACATTTGGGGGAGATATGCAGGACCTGGGAAGTGGAATGGTAATATTTTATGTTGTTGCATTGACTGCCCTGTTTTCTTATCTTTTAAAAAAAAAAATGCTGTGTAATTATTTGAAGTTTAATTAATCGTAATAGATCCTGACATGTTGGAAGTGGGAAATGGAGGGATGAGTTTTGAGGAGTACCGATCTCATTTTAGCATTTGGGCTGTTATGAAAGTATGTACTGTCCACATTATCTTATAAATTTCAGTTCATTGGTTTTACTGACATATATACATTGATGATCCCAAAAATATAATTGCAACATGCTTCTGTACTTGTCGATGTGACATCCGTTCTACAAGCAAAGAAACTCTTCAGATTCTCAGAAACGAAAAGGTCATTGATGTTAATCAGGATCCAGTCGGAGTTCAAGCAGGGAAACTGCGATCTAAAGATGGCGTAGAAGTATGTTGTAGTGTAAAATGCCGCCATTTTCCATAACTTCTACAATTAATTTTAGATTACTGACTAATCATGCTTGGGCTGCAAGGCACTTGATGGCTTTGAATTTGATGCAGGTGTGGGCAGGACCATTATAAGGAAAAGAGTGGTGGTAGTGTTGTGGAATAGAGGCAGGTCATTAGCTCCTATGACTATGACATGGAGGGAAGTTGGACTCTCACCTCATACGTCTGTTGTAGTCAGAGATCTCTGAGTGGTATGACTGCCACATTAAAAAAAAAATTCTTTCAAGTACCTCATAAAATAAATGAACTATATCTTAATCCTCATTGACAGCAAACCATAATGTCATTTGGTTGCAGCACTCGTTTGTTTCAAGGAACACGCAAACTAGGCTGACTGCAAATGTTGCTCTTCATGGTTGTAACTTGTAAGATGTATGTCCTGACTACTTAATTAGTCCTACCATAGGGATTAATATCTCCAAAGATTTATAAAATAAATATATAAACATCCGTTGAATTGAATGGTTTGACTTGTATATTGAATGAGAAGTCATGGGATTGCTTGTATGAATTCCTCCATTGCCCTTTCCAGAAACATTACCCCATAAGGAAAAATAATAGAACCACATAGAAAATATGCACAAATTTGTACAATCTCTCCTATTCATAGGACAGGCTTATTTTAACAATAACCCCCTGTACTCTTTGCACAAATTTGTACAATCTCTCCTATTCATATGAAAGGCTTATTTTAACAATAACCCCTTATACTCTTTATCAAGTCTCACTTTATCATTGCACTTTATTGTGTCTCACTTTTCTTCTTGTACTCTTGTTTAGTGTCCCAGCTTAGTCTATCCGTTAATTTTCTTAACAACACCATGAAGTAGCTGATGTAGCATAAACATTACGTTAAATTTCTTCATTAACATTAAATACAATTAGAAAGTTATGTGACATTTTATATAGATGAAATCCCTCAATATTTTTCAACTTTGAGCTACGCCGGTCCAACATAACGCCTGCTAAGTCCATGCATAAAAAATAATAAAATAATAGCTTCACGGCGGCCACTCGAGATATCGATTAGGAGTTCATTCTCTTAATAGCTAGTGACTAAACACTAAAGATTTTTCGTCACCCACCATTAGATTTAATATCAAGGTTGAGATTAAACATTGAAAACATCTTCATTCATTTTTCATCTTTGATATCAAATTCAAAGTTGAATGAACATTTCTGATTGATTTAGAGGACAATTAGTTAAGTGAAAATGACTTGCTAAAGACAAACTGGAATTTGAAACTTCTTTCCAGAAACATTATTCGTTACGCCTTAATTTCAATTCGAACTTTGAAGTCGGGCCAAAAATGATTAAAAATTGTTTGAACTTGGAGCCACGATGTTTTAGATACTATCTGACTATCGAGTATGTTCATGTGCATGTTTACACAATTTTGCACCATATGAACTAGTGAAGTGTGATGGGTCGCAGATTTTAAGCCACAGAACACCATGTTGTTGTACACATGATAATGGCAGCTGTCATATGATTATGATTTTAATTAAGAAAAGAAAATTTTTGATGTTCACGGGCATCCGGGCCAACCCACCTGTTGATTACCTAATTATAATCGCTTTTATTAAAGAGAATTATTATTAACATTCTAAAAATTTTATTTTACACTCCTTGTAATTGTATTTTTTTTTTCTAATTAGAGAAAGCTGAGAGTGGCAAATAAAATTTTTGGAGCGCTAATAACAATTACCTTATTAAAATTTGGGAATTGTTATTGGCACTCCCAACTTTCTATATTTGGAAAGAAAAATACATTTGTGAAGAGTGTAGAATGAGATTTTTTGAGTGCCAAAAACACTTTCTTAAAATTTAAATAAATGCTTTTAGAAAGCACATCTATAGCTTATAAATGGTTTAAGTTTTTTTTCAAACATTTGCATTAGCGTTTTTTATAATCATATAGCGATTTTAGCTCTTCCAAAAGTATTCCAATCAACACACCAATAAATTAGTGTGCATTCAAATTAGAAATTTTTGACTACATTTGGTAAAGCGAAGCTAAGTTGTACCATCATCATGCATCAACTATATCATTGACCCTAATTAAGCTTTAATTAAACATCAGATAATGAAGAAATTAATTCCACATCCCTCAATCATAAGCTGATCACAGATCACTAATATAGAACTTATACTATGCCTGCATGTGGCTCTTAATAATCCTAAACAGATCTCATCAGCAAAGTTTGGATTTTGTGATGCACAAAGCATCCCAAGTCAGAGATCAATGTGATATGGTACAGAAGCAAAACTGCAAAGGTATATAAAGCTATAGAAGCAAAGCAAATGACCTCATTTTTTGTATAATTTGTGAATGGTGATGGATGGTTTTGGTTAGGGTGGTGCTATCCACATTTTTTTTTTAACCTTCCATACACTCTTGTTAATTTCTTTCATTTGATTCTCTTTAATTCATTTGATATAACGGTCGAAAATTTAGAGGTGTGTGTGAAAGGTAAAAAGAGGTGTGTGGATAGCACCACCCTTCAATGATGCTCACCTAAGGTCTTCATTTTGAGGACCTTTTTATGTGAATCAATAGATTAAATTAACGGTAGCTAGGTTTATTAGCTTAAATACTCAATGTTACACCTAAACAAAATATTAATTGATAAAAAAAATAAAAATAAAAAAAGAGAGAAGAAGGTTTCACATATTCCCTCCATCCGCAAAACCCAGCCATCCTCATCTTGTAGCTCCACAAAATTCAACGTCAATGAAATAGAGTAAGGAAAATCCAACAAATCCAATAACATAAAAACCTTAGTAACTTTGCAAACCCAACACCATCCAATCTTTTTTTTTCTTTTTTTCTTTTTCAAAATCCAGTTCCAAAAATTCAACAATTTTCAAATCCGCATAATCCCACTCCCCCAAGATTGAGATTGGGTAGATATGAAAACAGGGGTTTATGGGTTTTGGAAATTGCTTCAACAATTCAAGAATTCAATTTTTCTGACAAAAAGGATGCAAAATCCGGCCCAGTCGGACCTTATTTTTATTTTAAAAGGCAAAAAATGAAAATTTGAGACGGAGAAAGATTTCCGAGTGAAAGGGATTCGACGTTGGACATATTCAACAAGGTGCAAACGATAGCACGCGATTCTCTGTCTACTGGAAGAGAATGATCCCCATCTTTTTTTAATTGGTTTCTGTGCTAGATTTGTTTAGGTACAACGTAGCTTATTTTAGCTAATAAGCTTAGCTATCGTTAAATTAATCTAACAATTCATATGAAAAAAAATCCTCCCATGCTCTCAAAACAAGGATCTTAAGTGAGCATCACTACACCACCGTTTGGTTATTGAAAGCAAATTGAGAGGACAAAAGTAACGTGGACAGTTCGTATAGTAGTCAAAGTCCATGCATGCATGAGTAGGCCTATATAATTGATTCCATGGATTAGTAGTACTCGCCTATGTGATAATATGTAGAAATCAAAGCAATAATACAACCAAAGGAGCCAATAGATGATTGCGTTTTAATTACCTAAATGGAAATTAGAAAATAACATTCAACTGAATCTTCTAGCTAGGGCTAGCTAGCCATAGCTAGGCCGCGTTATTAGTTATATGTGTAAATTACAATTCAAATGTCATTTGGCTCTTATTTTAAATGGCTAAATTAATTTGATCACCAGCTACTTGAGCTTCTAAATTAATACTAGAAACTGCGCTAACTTGACGTGTTTACTTATGAGAAATGAATGCTAAGGTTATTCGATTTTTTATTTTTATGTGTTTACTAATACATATGAATCAATAAAAAAGAGTGTTAATTTCCGTATTGAAATTTGTAATCCAATTTCTAAAAACTTAGAAATTAGATTGGTCACTTTTTATTTTTTTTATTTGAAAAGTTGATCAATCGCATCTACAAGCAATGAACTCACTCACCTGGTAAACAAAAGTAAAAGACAAGTTCAAGAGGTAGGTGTAGTTTTCCCTTACGATATTTATTGAAAATTGAATACATACAACATTAAGGATATGGTGTATACAATGAGTCTCGATAAAAACTTTATCGAAAATTTCAACTCGAATGAGAGAGAACGAGTGTTCATCACCAATATAAAAATCACAAAAAAGTACTATATCCTCAATGAGAAGATCACAGATTACATCTGGATCTTCCCTTCTGCTTTTGGTTCATCAACAAATTGAGAAAATGGAATCTACAACATGCTCTCTCTCTCACTCTCATAAAATCTGTTAATTGGAGGGAGTGTTTGGCTGTCCAACAAGAAAAGCATGACATGAAAGGCGTACAGGCAGTTCCAAAACTCCGACCCACAAAACCTGTCCCTCCCCCATTTCGTTTCTCCCTCATATCACCCTCCCCCTTGCATATTCGTGGTCCCCGACCCCCACGTGTCGCCAAACCATTGCGTAGAAATTCCACATGTCAGCCGATCACCTGTTCCCCTTGTGTCTTTTATATCCAGCTCCCACTGCCAACTCTCAAACCCTTTCTAAATCTTCATCAATTCATAATTTCATATTCGTATTTTTCTTTTCTTTCAAATATTAATTATTTGTTAAGAGGAAGAATTTTGATGGAGAGCACAAATTCATCAGCGGGTTCACAGCACCCGCAGCTTCCGCCGGGGTTCCGGTTTCACCCGACGGACGAAGAACTGGTGGTCCATTACCTCAAGAAAAAGGCCGCCTCCATCCCGCTTCCGGTCACCATCATCGCGGAGGTCGACTTGTACAAGTTTGATCCTTGGGAACTTCCAGGTACGTTTCTTTGGTTTTGTTTACACGATACGAACTGACCTAATTCGAGTCTGAGATTAAATTTCAATTTTGGGAAAATTTTGATTTTGGTTTTGGTGATATAGGTAAGGCGACGTTTGGGGAGCAAGAGTGGTATTTTTTCAGCCCAAGGGACCGGAAGTATCCGAATGGGGCACGGCCAAACAGGGCAGCAACTTCAGGGTATTGGAAGGCGACTGGGACGGATAAGCCTATTCTATCATCAATCGGAAACCACAAAGTCGGTGTGAAAAAAGCTCTTGTTTTCTATGGAGGGAAGCCCCCAAAAGGGACTAAAACCAATTGGATTATGCACGAGTATCGGCTTGTCAACAACACCACCACCCCCACCATCAACATAAGTTCTAGTACTACTAAGCCTTCTGATGCAGCTAACAAGAAACCCTCCCTAAGGGTATGCACTTTTTTTGTACAACAAAAAAGACATGTGTAGCACAAGACGGACTGACTGAAAGTGTACGGCATATCGTGTTATCAGGCACAGTCTACGAATAGCACTTTCACTCACGCCATCATGTGCGACATATATCTTGTGCTCATTTTTTTTGTCATGACTGTATGATCTATTCCTTGTTATGTATTGTTGATCATGTTGTTGTTGTAGCTTGATGATTGGGTTTTGTGTCGGATTTATAAGAAAAACAATGCGCAAGGGCCTGTGATGTCTATAGATGGTGATCATTTTCTTCACAAGGCCGAGGACTCTAATAGTTCTATGGAAGAGGGTATGTTTCCCCACCCGTCAATACTGCCAACTCAAAAACCGCCGCAGCTGCCGCCGCTGCCGCCGCCACCATCATCAAAGCTGCCAACTACAGATTACACCGCGTTGCTAGAAAGCGATGATCACGAGAGCTATCTCGTGGGCATACTATCATCAAGCGATCATCAACCAGGCTTTCACTCTCATGATCATGATCATGATCAGTTTGGCGCTATATCAACTTCCATCTCAAAAAGCAGCCTACCCTTGAAACGTCATCTTCCTTCGCCGTTTTGGAACGACGTGGGATCGATAGGGACTGCTGCTGCTGCTACTACTTCATCGAGCAAAAAGTTTCATGCTGATCTCATCAATGAAAACAACTCCTTTGTTTCTATGCTGAATCAGACGCCACAGGATACGGCACCGTTTCACGCTAATGCTGCACTTCTTGAGTTGCTAGGGGATGGGGTTTTGCGCCCACAGTTTCAACTCCCAAGCATGAACTGGAATTCCTAGTTTGGTATTGGTAAGGTTTCGTATATATGTTTTATGTTATTATATATTTTTTTAATGAACATGTGATTTAAATTGTTAGTTTAGTTTCACTCTCAAATTATATACTTGTTATACAGGCGATAACAAATATGTTATATATATGTAGATACTGAAACAATTGATAAAAAAAAAATTAATTAATTTGATAGTTTTATCCAACTCTAATTTGTATTAAGTGTGAATATAGAAACCTTGATTTATTTATTTTTAAATTAAAAGCGATATTCTATACTAATTTACACTAATGGGTTTAGCATGCCTAACCACCAGGACAATCTATTCCTTAATTTTTAATGTGGTATGATAGGTGTATCAAAGAAAAAAAAATGTGGCGTGATCTGAAATTATCTTAGTAAAATTCTAGCCAATTCTCTCACCAGACCATACTTAAGCCACATGAGATGTTTCTCAATTACGTACGATAAACCCATATGAGATGTTATCTACATTTATGCACAATTACTTAATATACACTAATAATTTTCGACCTTCTTTTATTTATTTATTTATTTATTTTGCACATTTATAGAACAACACTAGGCAATTCGATTTTTCTTGGAAAAATGGTTTTAATTGTTAGAATTATTTTCTTTATTTTAATAAATTTAAAACCTATGTAGGCCAGCCCAAAAACCTTTCGATTAAAAGCTAAAATTTTTAGAACTATTAAAACGACTTTAATCTACTGTAAACTAATGACGTTAACTAGGCATGCATGCAACAAACTGAAGGAGTTAAGGTTCCACCATAAAACTAATTTGTAATATGAGGACTAGTTCAATTACTTATGACTTATAAGCACATGCAATGTCATCTCCCGTCAATACGAGATTCATTCTCAACATGCCCCTTAAGTGTGGCAAATTTTCAAACCTAGCACGTAGACAACACAAATCGGATGATGTGAAGTACGTGTATCCGTTGGACTTCACACATTGGACCCCCTAATGTGATACCGTAAAGAAATTGAGGTTCCACTATAAAATCAATTAGCAATATTAAATAGACCAATTACTTATAAGCACATATAAGGCCTCTTCTTCCATGCATGATTCATTCTCATCACAAACTTGCACGAAGCTTCTTTCAGATTTTTTTAGTTGTCTCCAATATATTTACTTTCTTTTGACTGGCTAGGGTTTAGCTATCGGCTAGCAGGACCTTATTTCATTTGTTTAATCTCTTTCATTTTTAACATTAAATGTTAAATTCTGTCTAACTAAAGATATGATTTTGTATCTTCATCAGAACAAAGGATTTTGTTTTATATTTTTGTTGTGGATATTACCTACATCTTAGACATATTTTTTTTCTTTTTGGACAAGACACAAATGTTCTTTATACCTTGTTATATTATTTTAAAACTTTATTAAGAAATATTATCAAAATAAACCTTTATCAGTTTAGAATTAATTTATTAACTAGTTTCGGGGGGCGGTATACCTTAGGCTTCGGGAAAAGAAAAAAAAAAACTACTAATGGCATAGAATTTTCCAGACTTTATAAAACATATGATATGGACACAAACCATAATATTAAAAGGACAGATAGTGATTATTGACAGCCAAGTGGCGCAAATCTAATTGAATGTAGGAAGAAAAACCTAAGATAATATATGAAGATATGGATAATGGGGAGAGAATCAGTGAGGCCAATATTTTCCACGAAATGACGCATGATTATTCCATGTCGCTATCCGCCGTTGATTACAAGATGAGATTTTGGGTTTCAAATGTCAACATGGCAAAAGTTGGCATTTAATTACGCCATAGGATATTTCATCCTAGCTAATTTTTTCTCTAATTCTAATTTCTAATGCACATTATGTATCGCCCTGCCAATGGCAGGCTTATCTGAAAAGCACTTCCACCTAGTTGTCGCGTTTTCTTGATTGGCTGCAGTTCATAGCGTACGTGTCCTTGACCTATTGGCCCTAAATCTTAATTGATTAGCAAAATAAGAATTATGTTTCACTACTGAAAAAATAGCATGTTGAAATCCAATCACGACTACTACAATATTAGCTTTAGGTGGCGGATGATGGTGATAGATATTAGAAAAATCTCGTCGGATAAATTATATCCGACACATCATTTAATTAGTGGCGAATATTAGAAAAATCTTGTCGGTTATATCCGACATAAAGTCTTGGCGGATATTTAATGGCAGATATCAAAAAAATATTGTCGGTTATAACCGACAGTATTTTTAAATCTTTTTTTTTTATAAATATTTTTGAAGATTCTAGCGGTTTTTAAGTTAATTGTGGCGGTTAAAACTGACAGAAATTGATTATTTTATTATTTTACTTTATGATGGTTATTATTTTAGTATTCTGGCGGTTATATCCGATAGAAATGAAGATTTTATTATTTTAATATGTTATATTGATTATAAATAAACACATATTTATAAAAAAAAATTCACTCATGACCAGTCTAATGAACCCAATTCCCACGAGCCATAAATTTTCTAAGCAAATAATAACAACATACTACAATCTGAAACTCTATCATTTTTGTAACAAGGATTATGCTCCC
>JAOTRO020177677.1:0-11622 GCA_028566515.2 Pyracantha coccinea | reverse complement strand
ATTGTTTTGGATGCAAAAATAGATTATCCAGCAGCGTGTAATGCAATGGTAATTTATCTGTAATTTACAATTTCTGGATGATATCTTTTGATGGCATCTTATAATCTCCCTAGTGCAGTTATGAACTTACATTTGTAGTTGCACGTTTATCATTTGTAACAGTTTGTTGTTGTGTGTGTTATTCTCAGGAAACACTTCTAGTCCATAATGATTTGAAGAGTACAGCAGCATTTAATGATCTTGTTGTTAAGCTTCGCACTGCAGGTACAATTTTCATGAAGAAAACTTCTTTTCTTTTAAACAAGGGCATTGAGGTGGATGAGAGTAACTAAATTTTTCAATCAGAGTTCCTGGTGATACTTGATACTGTTCATATTGCCTTTTGCGGGTTGAGAACTAGAATAACTGAAATTTCCAATCACGAGCATGCAACAGAACAATATTCTCTTACTCCCCACCCAAGCTTGGGAAGCAGTTTTAAAGAGAC
This sequence comes from Pyracantha coccinea, assembly GCA_028566515.2. Classification (NCBI taxonomy): domain Eukaryota; kingdom Viridiplantae; phylum Streptophyta; class Magnoliopsida; order Rosales; family Rosaceae; genus Pyracantha; species Pyracantha coccinea. Next base: position 11,135 of record JAOTRO020177677.1, on the reverse strand, counting down.
GCCAAGAAAAATTGTTTTAGTGCCATCAGAAGGATTAAAGAAATTAAACTCGGGTATCATTTGCAGGTGTTACTTTATATGGTGGACCAAGGGCAAGCGTCTTGCTCAGGATTCCTGAGGCACATTCGTTCCACCATGAGTACAGTTCAATGGCTTGCACTGTTGAGTTTGTTGACGATGTGCATGCAGCAATTGGTCATATACACGAACATGGAAGGCACGTTAAAATTTCCTTTTTCAGATGGATTACATGTCAATCACTTGTATGAAGCTGTCATTTATCTTTCTTTCCTCGTTTTGCAGTGCACACACTGATTGCGTCATTGCAGAAGACCAACAAGTTGTGGATGCGTTTTTAGGTAAAGTTGACAGGTATGAATGATTCCCGTCTTTTCACCGGAGGCTCTATGCTTTCCATGTCAATCAGAATATTCTGTAATCAAAGGCAATTACAGAGACTTAGGCCGACTAAAATGGTTGAACAGAAAAATGGTCCTAATTGTTCGTTCTTTAACTTTGGCAAGTGACGTTGCTTGTTATATATGTTGGCAGTGCTGCTGTTTTCCACAATGCAAGCCCAAGATTCTGCGATGGGGCTCGATTTGGACTTGGTGCGGAGGTAAAATATGATCTTGCAGTGACTGAAAGACAGTTATATGTCGACGCTTTGAGTCTTGTTCTTAATTCTCTTCCCTTCCTCTACAGGTCGGGATAAGCACAAGTCGAATTCATGCCCGGGGTCCGGTAGGAGTGGAAGGACTGTTAACAACTCGATGGTAAGAAACCTCGGTTTATGTCACTACATTTTCACTTGGAAGTACCAAAGCATATTGAGGAAGGAACTCTTTGCCTAGAACAAAAATTTTGATGTTGGTGTTTTATTGGACGTGCAGGATTCTGAGAGGAAATGGACAAGTTGTGGACGGTGATAAGGGGGTTACTTACACCCACAAGGACCTCCCAATTGAGCCCTAAATTTGCCATCAATCGCAACCGTCCATCTCCCATCTCCCGCTTGTGACACAGAGAGAGAGAGAGAGAGAGATGGAGGGAGGGAGAATAAATTACCATGTATTAGGTATAATGTGCATTTTATCCCCCCTCACATCAGCTTAGCAAATTCATAGAATCCCTCTGTTTTTTTCTTCTAGAAAAATAATAAAATCATTTCTTTGCTTGCTCTTTCATCTCGTCTTGAAGGCGATCCTTCCCCGATTATTAAAATTGTTATCGGCACTTCAAAGAAGTAATTTTCGACGATATATTTCTCTATTTATCGCGCAGCTTGAAAAATGTTAATAGCTAATTTGAAAGCAGTCTTTTCGTCCATAAAGTCCCAAATATTTTTAATCCAAATTTTAAGCCGTTGAAGAAGAAAATCAGTAGAAAATATATGTGAGGCTACGAAGAACGCAGTCGGAACTGAATTCCGTCGATCAGAACGTGAACCGAATGTCGAGCATGAAATTTTCATATGAAAAGCAAGCAACTAGTGTTGCACAAAAGCCTCCCAACAAAAGACCACATCCTCAAAGTTTCAATGAACTACATAATAATCGTCTAACAACTACTGATATGATCCGTTAACTTAAAAACAATTGGAGTTTCAAAAGGGCAGGCCAAACCGTGCTCCCGATCTCTTCTACCAGATAATGTCTTAGGGTAAAAGTTTTACGCTTCGACGAAGCTCTTAAGTTGCTGCAACCAGTTTGCATATTCTTTGCTGTCCTTGTTGAGCATGTACTCATGCAAGAAATTGGTTGTGCTGGGCTTGATCCCTCTCACCTCCAAGTACTTGTGGAATGCCTTCTGAAGGTTCTCATCCAAATCGCTGCAATACAACAGACATTTGCGTCAACTACAGATGACTACGGAACAATAATCTTTGATTAATGCTACCAAAGTATTAGTAATTGCTGGATGCTTACTGGAAGTCAGGCCCCTCGTAGGCGATTTGATCCTCAGAATCCCCTGGATTTTTCACAGCCAAGCCGTCAATTCGAAACTCATCAGGGTAAGCAGTGACGCTGAACTCGAGAACTGGTCCATTAGTCTTGGAGACAGTTACGACCAATGGGATGCCGGATTTGTTGGCGTGTTCATCGTTGTCATCATCCTGGTTATCATCGTCGTCGTCCTCACCAGTAACTAGATCAGGCATGTGAACTTCAACCTGTATGTCTTCACCTTGATATGTTCTTTTCAGCGTCACTGTCTGGATTCCGGGAGTATCTTCAATTTTAAAAGGGAAGGATGATGGAACCTCCTCAACCTACAAAACCAGCACTTGAGTAGCAATAATCATGGTGATACCTTATCATTAAGGAATCACATAGATCAAGTACGAGTAATACATCACTTCCCGACAGCTCGAGAAGAGAAACAGAACAATAAAACATTCAAAACTACACATATGCACACAAACATCTATCGGGAATCGAATCACAAGTGCAAAACAGTCACATAATCCATTGATCATATGTTCTTTTTTCAAATTCCAACATGGACAATAAGTCATCCAACATCATACACACAAACATCTATTACTAGCATTTGATGATAATGTAGTTCTTTAACAAGAAACAATTTTTTTCGAAAAATACACAGCTCAACAGACAAATCAAAACCAAGTAAAATAACATACAGATGACAAAATTATGATCAATCATACCATCATTAGTCTGAGATTTATTGGAAAATTAATTTAAAAGTTGAACTCAATTAGGAAAATCTGAAATCTAACCCAAGAAATCCTTCAAGTTCTGCAATTCACTTCAAATTAGCAGTTCCCAAAGACAATTATTCAATTTAATTGTGATGGGTTTTTCGTAATCCACGAAAGTAAACACAACAGAGCCCCAAACTTTCTCAGAGTCTACAAAGCAAGAGAAAATTAACTAAAAAAAACCTCACCTTGTCGAGATCATCGGTCTCTTCAGCGCACTTGATCTCCGACTCGATGACCCTGATCAGAGACTGGTCCGAACTGTGGCTCGAGTAGTATCGAGGGGTGGGAGCGAAAGGGGTCGGCAGAGTGTGCTTTCGGGAGAAATTGAAGTGGTTGACGGCGGTGGCAACAGCGCCGTGGTAAGACCTCCCGCCACGAGCAAGGCGGCTGGCGAGTGGGGCCAGGGAGGAGGCCGATCGGCGGAGAATTGAAGTGAAAGCCATTTGATTTGGAGGAGAAGCGAGGGTTTAGCTAGGGTTTTAGAGACGGGGCTTTCTCTCTCACTCTTGACTCCTTGAGAGGTTTAGGGTTGAAAATTTGAAATGCGTTGAAGTCGGTGGCCTTTCGTGAGGTGGGTGTTGGTTCTCTGCGGTCTCATGTATTGTATAGACTTTTGCGACCAATGTTTTATGGAGTCCAATTCCTTCAAAACGAGGAATTGAATTCCCAAGTTGAATAAACGGAAGTATATCACATGATCAGAATCTAATTCTGTAATTTGAATGATCAGAATCTAATTCTGTAATTTGATTCTGATTATAGTTTCGTAAACACGTCATTGATGTCTTAAATTTGATTCATTATTTTCTATATATAAAAAAAAAAGGAATAGAGTAATGCTATATACATGTCCATTTTTACTTCTCACAAGTCTCTTTCATTTTCCGGACATCAAATCAGAGGAATTGAAGAAGATCAATGATAAAAAATTAACAAGATTATGTAAGAGGTAAAAACAGGAGTACGAATAACGATATAAAAAAAAAGTAAAAAAATTGAGTGGGCTCATATAAAATGCAATCTACCTATTGGGCTCCTCAAAGAATACAATTCTTTTATTGTACTTTCTTCTCATTTGAGGGCCCAAATCTAACTATATTTTGCATAATTGATGGAGGACCAATGAGAGAGAGACCCGAGACAGAGAGAGAGAGGGAGAGAGAGAGGGAGATAAAGCAGTCTCTCGGAGAGATAATGATGAAAGCATTCCATTCCTGCCATCCCATCCCATGTCAAACATCTTTTTCTTCTTCAACCGAAAATCTCAACTTTATCTCTGAAGATCCCACATCTTAAGCCTCCCCTCCAAAAGTTGGGTTCTTTAGCTCCTATTGCGTTAATGGTGGAATTATATGAAAGTTAGGGCTCATTTGTAGGACTCAGAAAACGGTCCCTTTGAGCTTAGAGAGAGAGAGAGAGAGAGTGAAGGGAAGGGATGAAGAAGCTGTTTGGGAGCCCAGGGAAGGTGAGTGGGTTGGCACTGAGAATTGGGCAGTGCTGTTTTGCTGCTGCTGCTATTGGGGTGATGCTCTCTGCTCATGGATTCTTCAATGCCACTGCATTTTGGTATTTTGTTTTCCCCTTCTTATTATGCCTTTCTGTTTTTTTACAAGAAAACTTTCGTAGATTCTGTTCTCCCCTGGTGGGTATTTTGAAATGGTTGAGTTTTTACTGATCCATTTTGGATTTGTTCAATTTGTAGCAAAATTTAACACATCTGGGATTCTCCATTAATTGAAAAAAAAAAAAGGGTTTTATTAGAAAGGAAAGTAGTGTGGATCGGATTCCCTTGCTAAGTTTTACCAATTGAAAAATGCTAGGGAGACTCGACTCTCTGACACCTCACAGTTTTACGCAATTTCAGTGCCAAAAAATTATAAAATACTGTGAAAAACATGAGGTGAGAGAGAGTACGGAGACTTCCACTTTTGAGAGAGCCTCCTTAGCGTTTCTGTTTACCAATTACATAGAAATTAATGAGGAGGAAGTAAAAGAGAACAGATTTAAGTCTCCTAGTATTTAGAGATGTGGTTAATGGTTCTGAAAGTGGTAAAAGCAAATTTCATGTTGTTGCCCTTAACCTTGTTTTCGCTCTTATTTATTCACTTACCAAGGTATTGTCGTAAAATGTTAAACTAATCACTTACTAATGTATGCTTGGTTCTTGAGTTTTTCTATGGTTGATCTGGGCCTTTGTTTAATTCGTCTACCCTCGTCTGTTGATCTCTGAGCTTAAATCTGTACATTTTAAGGATACGAATCTCCTCCTATTGAAGCTATACCTTCCACATAGGAATAAAAAATCGTACGTTATTCCACTTTATTTTGTTTGCAGAAACCTGAACATCATAAGATGTCTTTGTACGGTGACAATGGCAAATTGAAGCCATAATTCTCTTTGCAGCATTCCTAAAGCCATCCCAATGATCTCTCTCTCTCTCTCTCTCTCTCTCATAACCACAAGTCAATGAAGTCATTCCTACCATTTTGGATTTCCGTACCATTCTGCTTCCTTGGCAGCGAATGATTTTCTTCCCCTACGAACAAATGATTTCAATTCTCCCACTTATAGAGAGGCTTGAAGAAGTTTCTTGAGATATCATGACATTGTAGTTTTCATGTGTTAACGTGTGTGTTTACTTGATTTTCTGTTCATAAAGCCTTTCCTTAGTTTGTATGTGTTCTGATAAGTAGTAACACCTTCCCACCTCAATTTATTGATCAGTTGTGTTCATAGAACTTGGAAGTGTTATTTGTGAGCCTAACTTTTAAGGTGCATAGAGTCGCATGTCTTTGCCTATATGTCCACTATGTGTCCGTTGGTGCATACTTGCGTTAGGACTTATAATCTGCTAATTTATTGGTTGCTGCCCCTGTCATGCATAAGGTTGCTCTTGTTATCCTTTCCCGTAAATGGTTTGAAGTTTACATGCTTCTAGGTTTGAATAGTTGTATAATTCTTACCTGCATTTATTTGGATGCAGCTATTTAATTGCATCAATGGGGCTTCAAGTTGTTTGGAGTTTTGGACTTGCTTGCCTTGATTTACATGCTTTGAGGTCAAAGAAAAGCTTGCAGAATCCCATTTTAGTGAGCCTATTTGTTGTTGGGGATTGGGTAAGTTTCTTCATTTATTTATGGATTGTTTTCCGCATTTAGTTTTCAGAAACTTGTGCGTGTCATCGTTAATTTTAAGGGTTATACTTTATTTCTGATGGACTGGAGATGTTGGGAGAAGTTTTCAGAGAATTTATGCACTTATTAATTGAAACTTATTCTGATCACACGGAACAAATGTTGGATCATCGGGACAACTAAGTAGCTGAAAAATGTTTGAGAAAACATGGTCAGTCGAAAACTTCAATTCCGTTGTGAGATCTTCAGGATACTGATTAGCTTAGAAATGAATAAAGCTTTTCGGGTGATCCTTTGCTACTCTTAAGACTACTACATGATATTTACTAAAAATTTCTGGAAAGAAAGTATCACCTTCCCAAATGAAGGGTTTCATTGTGCTTTAACCGTTTCTTGTAGCTATTGCACTATCACTACCAACAGATTGTTTACTTCAGAGTTTTGATTCTGTTTATGGTTCGGTGTATAAAAACCGAAGCGATTTCCTTATCAACTAATTCATGTTTAACAAAAATGAAAATTGCAGGTGACGTCTACTCTGTCATTAGCCGCTGCATGCTCATCAGCGGGGGTGACAGTTCTGTACTCGAAAGATTTGAATTACTGCAGCAGGCCAATGCATCTTCCGTGCAGCAGGTTCCAAATCGCGGTTGCCTTTGCTTTCATCTCATGGTTCCTCCTTGCTGTTTCGTCCATTGTCATGTTTCGGTTGTTAGGCGCAGTATGAGCTTGACAAAATTCTACATATTCTTCAATTTTCCCCTGAAAATACATCTGAGAACTGTTGTCCCTATATGGAGAGAAATCTACGACCACGGGGATGCCACTAGAGCAGTATCCCGAGCCAGCCGCGCAGTCTCATACATTTTAACTTTTCTACGTCGCAGCACGAGGTGTAGTTAGCGTGAGATACTGTTACGATGGCATTCCCGTTGCATGGAAGTCCTTCTCAATCTTGTAGGTTCATAAGGTTTTGATCTTCTGGAAGGATTTCCACTTGTCAATCACAATTCTTGAGCAGCTCCATCCTTTGATTGGGACAAGAGGTGTGGGGTCCATGACTTGAAAATCATCATGTGTGTTAATTTTTGTAATGGAATTAGGTCCGCTGTCTCTAGAGTGTAATCATTTTGCTGTACTATTGGCTCTCTTGCTTTGCTTTATTTTATTTTATTTGGTGGAATTTCACATGGTAGACCACACTTGATTAGTTGCTTTTCCTTTTGTCATTTCATTTTTTAATTTCCCATTTTACCCTTGTTTATTTCATTTTCTTTTAATTTATGTATTATTTGTAAGTGCTTTTAAAATATCTGAAAGTGTTTTTAGAACCAATTCTTAGTAAAAATACAAATAAATCTTTGAAAAGCACTTAAGGTGATTATGGTAAGAAACACTTAACTTGTGTTTTTTGTAGAAAACATTTTTTTTTAACAAACGATATTATCTACACTAAGAGAGAGGGGGGTTGACTTAACCTCACAATAGGCTAGCAATAATGTTGTTCAAATTCGTCTTTGACGAGAAACGTACTTAAGATTTCTCACGTACAAGTGAAGACGAGTATCACTAGATTGTAGTACTAAGTGGCTACAGACATTTTAAATGCTTTTAAAACCTAAAAATATTGTATTTAAAAACATTTTCAAATGAGTCTTTAATTATCACTAATTAGTAATTAGTGATACATAATCAAAGCCTTCATTGTCCGTGAAAGTGTCAAATTCTGGGAGATAAAGATGGCCAAGGTGCTCACTCAAGTCACACATAAATGTGTGACAATAATTGCAACACCTAACACCTTTTTATTTGGTTCTACAAATCGCTAATATTTCTGCGTATGTCCCTCTCAGTCTCAATCACCTGGTAGAATAATGTGCTGTTTTGGACGAAGCCTAAGAGTCATAGGATTTGCCTTGTGTGGCAGGAAATATGGATGGATGACAAGGGGTCCATGATTTCAGTCTCATTTTGATTGGACCAGAAAAATCCGCAAAGGAACGAGCGACTGAGAGCACTGATCCATGCACTCGAAATCTTGTGTTTAAGTTTCCCTTCTCTTAGTATCGTTTGCGACAAACGAAGAAACGTTAGGGATACACCCATGAAATGCATTGTCTTTGTATTCTGACAAGAATCAAAACGAAACTACTCTAATCGCTGGAAAAACAATTCAAACCAGGAGACAAGCGTATTACTTTGACGAGCTGACATAATTCACATAATCTATGCTGCCGACACTTTGATCAATGGTCATGGAATCTTCCCAGATCTAGTAGAGATACCAACACTGGAAGCAAAGTACCCAATTAATTAAAAAATGCAAAAAAAAATAAATATTAATATTAATAAAAAAGAATTCAAGCTTGATTAATAAGTTGACACAGCCAGAGAGTGACTGATAAATTTATTCCTATATACACCAAAAACAATACACAATTCACAATAATTCCAAGTCACAGAGGACAACCAACGGCCCCAAAACTTCAAAAAACATCACAAATGAAGGAGCAGCAGAGCCTTTGCACCGTATAAACGGGAAGGATAAAAATAACAAATACATATCAAACAACATAACTTACTTACTACATCTCTTGACACCAAATTCTGGTCTGTAATTTGAACATAAGCGACAGCGTACACCCTACATTACAATTTCCGGCTTCAAAATGCTCGACTTGATTTCTTTGTGGGGCAAAACCACACCTCCGTTGCTGTAAATCTCATCGCTCACGTGCACATCTTCTCCGAGGATGGTCATGTTCTCTACACGAGCCCATTGTCCAACGGTGGAGTGCCATCCGATTATACTGCTGGAAATGCATGCGTGGTTCTTGATGCGGACTCCACGCATTACTGTACAGCGAGAGAGCCTGACTCCGGACTCGATAACGCAGCCTGGACCGATTGCAACATCCGGTCCAATCAGGCATCCCTCGCCAATTTTGGCAGTCTCATCCACCAGAACGTTTCCCACAATGTGGGCGCCTCTGGCCAACTTCGATGAAGAGTTCTTCCTCAACGAATCCAGGTATAGTCTCAGGCCGGTAATATAATCCCTTGGTTGTCCAATGTCCATCCAAAACCCTGGAAGGACCATTGCGAAGAGCTTATTCTCTGCTGCGATTTTTGGGAACACTTCTTTCTCAATTGAGGTTGGTCTGAGTTCAATTTTATCAAGAACGGAGGGGTTCAGCAGGTAAATTCCAGCATTGATTTTGTTACCAACAAACAACTTGGGTTTCTCTACAAATTTTTGAACTTTCCCTGTAGACTCTTCCATAACCACCACTCCATATTTCGACGGCTCATCCACCTATATGAAAAGAAGAAGTTATTTTCAGTGATATCAAGGCTGGAAGGAAGCTGAGTGCAAAGTATCACGTAGAATAACAACTCAATGTTACCTTGGTCACCATTATGGAAGCTTCTCCTCCATGGGCTTTATGGAATTCGATCATTTCCTTAAACGGGTACTCGCTGATAACATCACTGTTAAGGACAAAGAAGGGCTCACCAGAATCGTCAATCAGTTTGTCCCTAGCAAGAGCCAGAGGTCCAGCAGTGCCAAGGGGCTCAGTCTCTTGCGAGCACGTGATCTTGATGTCAACCTTTTCCTCAAACTCCTTCAAGAAAGTCATCATTACCTGCAGAAATGATAAAGAGCATAAGCATTCAAAGAACCTTCGGTAGCATGAATCTCGTCATGTATAAAATCAAACTTTTCACAAAACGATGGCCTTGCTAACCTCTGGTTGGTAGTTGATAGCCAGAACCACTTCTGTCACGCCAATTGCCTTAAGGGCCTCTATCTGAAAGCCAACAACAACAAAATTGTATCAACTCGTGATTTATGCGATCAAAAAAGCATGCGTACATAAAACACAGGGTGAGGATTTGAGGTAAGCACTATATTTTGAGGTTTTTGACAATTCCTCTTATACAAAAAGTAATAATGTTTAGGCTCAAGATCAACAGAAGGAAATCCACTCCAACAAACGGATAAAAAGAAAAAAACTTTTCTCAATTGCTAGAGCAATTGTACCTGATGCAGGATCATGGGTTTGTTAGCAAACTCAACAAGTGGCTTGGGAAAACTGAGTGTCAATGGCCGCAGACGCGTCCCGAAACCTCCAACAAGAATAAGTGCCTTCATTTTGATATGCCCTCTGCTTTCCCTGGGATATTAGTACAGTCAGAAAATCTTACAGGCAACTTCAACTTAGTTCAGATCATTTCGTTACCCCCAAACACATTAATCATCACAGAAATTCACATTCCCCGTTCACCGACATCCGAAAACCCGAACAGCTCAAAACTTCAGCTACCAAAGAAGCTAAAAAGCAGAAATTTCAGACCAACAAAATCTAAAGAGAGACACATTCATACTTTCTACCTAAATAATTCCCCATTAACCAAATAAATTACGCAAATTTTCACGGCTCGAGCAACTTTAACCGGAAAATTTCCAACAGAAATCATAGAAACGCTATGTGCTGACATTACCAACGCAGTTAACCACAGAAACTCCACCGGATCTGTCATTATACATGAAATTAATCTAAAAAAAATACTTCGACGACGAATTCGAAGCTCAAAATCCCAAGAAAATTCACCAAAACATGCGAATCGAAGCAATCAAATCAATCAACTTTTTGAACAATTCAATCCAACCGACACCAAACACATTGCCAAAAAGCCCGATCGAATCGACGCCCAAAGAGCACTGAATTACCTCGGATCTCAACAGATTAAAACGCGAAGGGAGTCCACCGCAGCAGCTCAGGTTGGGACTCGGACGAGTGGGGGGACCGGGTCGTCGGGAGCGAGTTGGTGCTAGTGGTATTGCCTTTCCACCCTAACGGTTCATCCGTCGGGGTCCGAGCTGTGCAACGACGTTTGGTTGAGGAGAACGCTTCCGCATCGGATTTGTATTTATACGCGCGGAGGCGAGGGTGATGTTAACGAACGTGGTTTTCTGCCGGATCTCAAATTAAAATATTAATTCTAATTTTCTTCCAATTTCGGGGTGGTCACGTCCGCTTGGCGCTAATGGTTTACGCGCAACTTCGGGGTAGTTTCGTACTTTCGTCTCTTTATGTTTGTACATAAATTTGTACGGTAAGGCATCCAAGTATGATTTTTTTTTTTAACAACCATATTATCTAAACTAGAAAGTAGGTTAAGTTTTGGAATAGATTAGTTATAATGTGGTTCAAATTTTCGTTTGATGAGAATCAAACCTAAGATCTCTCACTTACAAGTGAAAAGA
>JAOTRO020177632.1:0-11625 GCA_028566515.2 Pyracantha coccinea | reverse complement strand
TCTTTATGGTGAAAGTGGTTCGACCGTCGATATGCCGAACTCTGAATGTCACTTGGGAATATCCAATCATGGAACACTACACTTTGGCCTAGAAATAAGGGTCGGCATAAAAACCGCCATACCGGAAAATTGAATTGACCCGTGATAAAAAAAAAAATATTGCAAAAAACCCGCGTTGACCAAAAAAGTCAAAACAGGAACAAAAACCAAACCAAACTGTCTCAAACCGATTTCGGTTCCGGTTTAGATGTCCTAAGAAACGGAGGAACCGGGCCGAACCGCTTTTAATATAACTTATTGTTTTATTGCTATTTTCTATATAAATAAGCCATTTTCCCAAGAAGGCTGTGTGCATAAGCCTAATATTTTTCTTCACTTCTCTTCCCCTCTATTGTTTTATCACTTCTCTCCCCTTACTTTATATTTCTTCATTCTTTTCTAATATATTACCAATATATTATCCATTATGTACACCTCAGTTTTAGTTTAGAATGTACACTTTGGTCTTGATATAGATCTTTCTATCTTTTAATTTATATTTATATGCACACATTTTTGTCTTATGGTCACAATCTTGTAGATCTAGTATTAGAAACTCAAATCTACTTAAATTTGTAGTTGAAATATGTGTTTGGTATTTGAAGTAGAATATTAAACACACACACACACACACACACACACACACACACATTTTGGTTAGAATTGTAAACCGGCATGGATCGAGCTGGAACCCGTGTGAATCGAAACTTATGGTTTTCGTAATAAGTTTAAGCGGAACCACACCGAACCGAATCGTTGATATATTTTAGTTCTGGTTCCAATTTGAAGGTGGAACCAGGCCGAATCGAACAGTGCTCACCCCTACATAAAAAGCAAATGAAGTGACCTCGTTTGGCGAAAAAGAATAAAAAACTCTCCGCCGGCAGAGACTTGGGATAAACAACTAGTCGAAAAAGGAAAACTTAAGGTTTAACCAAACTGTTAAGACTCCTTGACCAAGCTGATTCAACTACTTTAGTGCTGTTCAAGCAAACTGTCTCCTTTTTTGGTTGCCTATGGAAAATTCTGTTTAACCAAATTGTAATGGTCTGTCGGCTACCAACTCCAAACCTATTTAACCAAATTGAATTTGTGTTCACTTGTTGGTGGAGCAAATAGTATTTTTCCCAAGAGTATGAGAGGGTTTCGCGTAGAGCGTTGATTGTGTGTTAAGTTGAAGGTCTTTTCTACGTTTCAATTCTTCTAATATTCATAGTGACAAATCCCTTGATGCCCAAGTCTGTCAAAGTAGAATCCCAACATAATTACAATTACCCTTTCCTATCTGATAATTTCATAATTGTCCTCACCAATCCGTTATTGGCCGCATCTCTATCTCGGCAGAATCTCACATGCATTAGGACTCTCAATCTAGGCCCTTTATGTTTTCAATCCATTCCTTATCCAATCAGCCATAAGTTTTGCTGCCTGGAATATTCTGAATCATATCAAACACATCCTGATCCTTCAACAATCCTACGTCTTCCAAGATTTAGTTACACCACTCTGTTGAACATTTACTACTGGCCGATACTTGCAAGCTTCTTTTCGGCTCAATCCTTCTTGGCCCAAATCCCAGATTTCAAGCCCAAAAATTGCTAGCTCGCTTTTGAAATCTTCGGCCGTGAGTGCTTGGCCAAAGGATTTTGAAGAAGTGAATGCTTTTCAACCACCCTTGCTCACATGTATTCATTGCACCGAACCCTTCCTAATACAAGATTCATTCAATTTGCCACAATTTGAGTCCTTGCAAAGAAAAATGTTAAGTCTATGACTTAGTCTAGTATTGGCTTTCCTTAAACAAACATATAATCTTTATATTCTTCATTATCATACCAAGCTCAAACAAGGATTAAGATAGTGATAAGATGTAAGTAAAGCTCCAATGATGATGAAGACTCAAGCCAGCTTTCATTATACAGGTTTGGTTCATGCATAGCATAACAAACTGCATTTTTATGTTTCATTATACAGGATTGAGATTTGTGTTGTTGTTGGATCTTCATTTGCATGTCATTTAATTTCATTCATCTCATCGGAGACACAAGTGAAAAGCTCAAGCTTGAGCTACCACCTTTGTGAAGACCAACTATAGATCACCTTAAAGAATCTCAAGTTGCATAAAGGTATTAGCTGCTTTGTAGTATAACTTGGGATCTGAGCTTGTGTGTGTGTGTGTGTGTGTGTGTGTGTGTGTGTGTGTGATTCATGTATGAACTTGATTTTCTACTCGTGGTGGAGCTTCAAGGAGTTCCCTCAGTTTTATACCAAGTTAGGGGTATTCTGAGCCCAAATTATCTTGTGTGATTTATACTTATGTTGTTATTAACCGCTGCTATGATAGTTTATGTAGTAGATCATTTAAATCTGAATATTTGTGTATGCATCATTGAGTATGCCTGGTAACTTATATCCCTATCCTGTGTTCTTTGCTTGGGTTATGTCACTAGTCAACCTTGCGACCATGATATATATGCTTGTCTGGTTGTTATTGTACATTATTGTTATCTTGGGGGTGGTCCTGAGTAGGAATAGTTATCATAGATAAAAGTTATGTTTAGTTTTTTAATTTATGTTCTCTATTCTTCTCCTTCTAGAAGGCAATATATATAATACAACTTATAATATAAGTAATACAAAGGGAATTATAATCAAACTAGGAAATATAATTATATTCCTAATCTAATTGGGCTCACGCCAACACTCACCCTCAAGTTGGTGCATAGATATCTCCTAAGCCCAACTTGTCAAGTAAGTCCTGAAACCTTCCATCGAAAACTGCGCGGGTTAGCATATCTGCCAATTGCTCTTCTATTCTTACAAACGGAATATCAACCAGCTTAACCTCCAACTCTTCTTTTATGAAGTGCCTATCCACCTCAACATGCTTGGTCCTAACATGTTGTACTGGGTTATTAGCTATCTCCCTCTCTGCTTGGTTATCATAGTACAACAATATAGGTTCCTTAGACTTGAACCCTATTTCAGTGAGTAGAATCCAAATTTAGAGAAGTTCACAAATACCATGCGCCATGCCTCTATATTCAGCCTCCGCTGATGATCTTGCCACTACATTCTGTTTCTTACTTCTTGAGGTCACAAGATTACTAGCAACAAACGTAAAATAACCGGATGCGGATCGCCTATCAGTAACATTCACAGCCCAATCTGCATCGGTATACCCTTTCACTTGTATATGTCCATACTTCCTGTACGTTAGCCTTTTTCCAGGTGCCCCTTTCAAATAACTGAGAATTCGCATTACTACAGTCATGTGATCCTCACTAGGTTCATGCATGAATTGACTTACCACATTTACCGCATAAGCAATATTAGGTCGTGTAAGTGACAAATAAATCAATATTCCAACCAACCTTTGATACCTCTCTTTATTTATTGAGACTTGATCCTGATATATTGCAAGATGATGATTCTGCACAATTGGAGTATCTGCTGGTTTACAACTAGCATGCCTGTTTCTGATAACAAATCCAACACATACTTACGTTTAGATAAGTATATGCCATCTCGGGACCTAGCAACTTCAATTCCGAGGAAGTATTTAAGTCATCCTAGATCCTTCATCTCGAACTCGAAGGACAAATACCCCTATAGTCGTTCAATCTTCTCTTTATCATCCCTCGTGATAATCATATCATCCATATATATAATGAGTAAGGTCACATTGACATCCTTGCACTTGATGAACAAGGTATGATTTGAATTTCCTTGTCGATATCTATACTTCTTCATAGCCTGAGTGAATTGCCTAAACCAAGCTCACTTTTTCCACTGGAGTTCTCAATACCATATCCTGGTGGAAAATCCATATATACATCTTCCTCTAAATCCCCATGCAAAACGCATTTTTTTACATCAAATTGTCTCAATAGCCAATCTAGGTTAGCAACAAAAAAGAACAAAACTCTGATTGTATTCATTTTTGCAACTGGAGCAAATGTTTCCTGATAATTAACGCCAAAGGTTTGTGTATACCCTTTGGCTACTAATCTCGCCTTGTATCAATCGATCGTCCCATCCGCTTTATGTTTGATAGTAAATACCCATTTGCAACCCACGAGTTTCTGTCCTTTAGGGAGTGTAACCACACTCCATGTATTGTTCTTCTGTAACGCCTCCATCTCAATTTGCATTGCCTCTGTCCACTTCGGATCTCTCAAGGCTTCTTCCACTTTGGTAGGTATTTTAATTGTTTCCATTTGTTGAACGAGTGCCCGTATTTCGGCGAGAGTCGATGAGTGGAGACATAGTTAGCAATTGAATATCGCACCTTCCTTTCTGAAGAGTACCTGTCTGGTGGCTTTTCTCGATTCTGTATACGTGGTAAAACATAAGGTGGTTTAGTAGCTTTTGAGTGAATACTTACTTTGGGAAAGATATCCGTAGGATCATTGACATGCACTTGAGGAGGTGAAGGGCTGTTGTTTTTGTTGATTGGATCATTGGAGTCGACACCATCATATTCTCACACCACTTCCTTCTACCACACAGCTGACCTTGTCTCGGCCTGATCATTCAGCCCACTTAGGCTTGTTTCACTTTCTTTTGTGCTGCCACCTGCCACATGATGGTCTGAGCCAACGCAACAATCAAACCTATTTGGGCTTTCAACAATGATGCCACCATTAAACCCATTTAGGCCTTGGCTACTATGAACTTCACACCCATGTGGGCAACCATTATCACGCCCATTTGGGCTTTCAACACCATCAAAGATAGCGCATTCTTTGCTCCCAAACATATCAGGGCCGACATCCACCCAACCATAATATTCTTTTCCAATTGTCTCCTCTTGAAGAGAATGGTTGGGAAAAAAAAAGAGTTCACCTTTAGAGAATGTCACATCTATAGTTATGTATACATGTCGAGTAGATTGATGATAACAACGGTAACCTTTTTGTTGAGAACTAAATCCAATGTAAAAACACCGTACGACGCATTGATCAAGTTTGCTTCATTGATTTTTTGTGAAGATGGACATATGCCACATAACCAAAAACTTAGGGTTCAAGGTGAATGGTAGAGGGAAGAAAAGCATGATCGGTAAGCACAGTCAAAGGTGTTCTAAAAAAAGAGAACATGCAATGGCAATCGATTCATGACATAAATAGCATAGGTGACTGGATCAACCTAGTATGTCTTGGGTGCACATCTACCAATAAGAAGGGCACATGTAATCTTAAGTATGTGCCGATTTTTCCTTTCGATGATGCCATTTTGTTATAAGGTCTAAGGGCACGTAGTTTCATGGAGAATGCCATTTTCTGTTAAAAACTGAGAAAGTTCCTGATTAAGATACTTACCATTGATGTTTGATCGAAGCACTTTAATAAGAAGTGAATATTGAGTATAGACCATGTGATAAAAACTTTTGAATATACTACCCACATCGCTTTTATTTTTCATGAGGTACAACCAAGTCATTCTGGTGCAGTCATCCACAAATGTTACAAACCAACGCACACTATGCTGAATAGTAACCGGAGATGGCCCCCACACATCAGAATGAATTAGCTCAAAAGAAATTGTTCTTCTATTCAAACTCGGGGGTTAAGAAGCTCGATGACTTTTGGCTAATGTGCAAACATTACACTTTAATGAAGAATTTGAAATATTACCAAATAATGACAAAAGTAATTTTCGCAAATAACCGAAGGAAACATGACCAAGACGACGATGCCACAACTGAATAGTCTTTAACTTTCCATTATCACAACCTTGAACTTGATGAACGGCCTTGTGCAACATCATCAACATAGCACAACCCCCTCATCTTAGTACCACGCCCAATGATCACCTGAGTTTAGATATCTTGAAGTAAATAGAAAGACAGAAACACTTGCACAACATAGTCTAATTGCTCGGTGACCTATCCTGCATATAACAAATGGCTAGAGAGTGTGGGAACAGGTAAGCAATTGTGTAAGGAAAGAGTAGGAGTGAGTGCAATCAAATCTGCCCCTGTAACTGGGGCAACACCACCATTAGCTGTGACAATACTATTTCATGGTGATGGCGGCATTGCAGAGTTAAAGAAAGTATGATCATAAGTCATATGATCAATGGCTCCGAAGTCAATAATCCAACATGTATCAAGATCAACAGATGCAATCAAAGCTGTGCTAGAGTTACCTGGATCATCAGATGACTCTTGAGAAATAATCAAATTTAATAGAGATAGTTATGGGCTCGGATTGTTTGGGTATGGGTTCCAGTCTTCTTGAATGTTTGCTGGTGGAATGAGCAGGGTCATGCCCAATCTGCCAACTTCCTCAGCACCTGCACCTGTTATCTGTTTGCTTGAAGTTTGGGCTTGAGACATGGCAAGCCCACAATTAGGCATATTTAAAGTTAGGCTCGCAAGCCCAGGGCCCATGTAAGTATGTCTTCTTTGCTATGCGTCTGCAATTTTGGCAGAAGCGTCGTTTGAGGCTTGAAGTGCACCCATGGTATGGAAAGTCTCATCCATTTAAAATAAAAAATAGCAGCTTGGTGGTTGTAATGTTTAGGTTTTGTAGGATTTGGGTCACGTGTGACTCTCTTGTATCGAGATCACACCTTTTTTAAAATTTTTTTTATGCAGATTTGTTTGAAGCCAACAAGAACCTCCAATGTCGACAGTTCTTTGTTTCTGACTTGAAATTCTGGGAAAGTTTCTCATCTTAAGACTTTCAAAGGTGCAGTAGGTGATTGTTTGGTTTTCTTACAGTTGGTAATTTCTGGGCAACAAGTAGAAGAACTTTCGGCTTTGTGCAGTCGGCAGAGCACGCAACAAAGAATTTATTCACGCAGGAGATTTGATGTTCGAGGAATAGATAGGCCTAAACCTGCTCTGATACCAAGATAAAAGTTATGTTTAGTGTTATAATTTATGTTCTCTATTCTTCTCCTTCTAGGAGGGAATATATATAATACAACTTTAAGTTATACTAAAGGAATTATAATCAAACTAGGAAACATAATTATATTCCTAATCTAATTGGGCTCACGCCAACAATCATAAACTCTATTAATACATATTATTGTTGAGGATTCCGCCCGGTATCAATTTCAATAATTAAGGGCGAAAACTATAAAAATAATAAACCCCTCTTCAAGGCTTTTTTTCTTCTATGATTGAAACATTCATTTACTATAAGATTAATTAAAGGTCTTAGAAGTTATACCTTTGGCTATAGCCTTGAAGCCAAGCAAGCTATTTCTCCAACTTCTTTCTCCTTACTCCACCTTGCGTGGTTTCTTCTCTTATTTTCCAATTGGAAGCCCTCTATTGTTTCGACACCTTCTTGTAGTGGTAAGTGTGGAAGAGAGCAAGTGTGAGGTGCTAGTACACACTTGCTCTAATTTAAGGAAGAATGTGGTGGATAGCTAAGTGGTTTTGTGATGGTGTTTTCTCTCTCTCTCTCTCTCTCTCTCTCTCTCTCTCCCTCCCTCTCTCTTTCTTTCTCTCTAAGTGTTTTGGCACCCTTTCTATTGTGACAAAATGAGTGAGTGAGGGAGAGAAAGATAACTGAAGAGGACTAAGAGTGAAAGATGAGTGTATAAGAAGGCACACGAACCTTCCAAGAGAAGTTGTGCTTGCCTTCCTACATTTCACTTACATCATCGCATGGAACACTTGGCTTTAAATTCTTTTTGTAAAACAAAATTAAGATTCAACTCCAATAACCTTAGGAAAAACCAGCCACAGGGTTGGTTTGGGCCTTTTAGGCTTCCTTTCCACTTAAGTCACTAAGGTGCGGTTGTTGCAGCAAACTATCTCGGACTGAACTAGATTCAGAGACTAACCTAGACTGGATTAGACAATACTAGCCTAAACTAACTTAGTGAAGCGTTTTGAAGTATTGTCAAACTAAGAAGCTGAACTAACAATAAATTATTATTTTATTTTAATTTATTTTCTATTAAACATGTCAAAATGAATATATGGAAAAATAAAAGGCATAGTCCTTTTCTTCTTCACGAATTGCAGGTGCTCTTGGAGAATTATCGAATTTTCAATAACAAAGGCTTACCCCCATTCAACACCCAGAAAGCAGAGATCCAAATTTCCAATAACAAAGAAAAAACTTTGATTATTAAAATAAGAAATACCCTAAAAAGACCCTATTAATTGATGGTGCTCTTTTCGTACTTAGGTCTAATCCCCAAGCCCATGGATGCGGCTAGAAATAAACATTGAAGAGGCATTGTTAAGGCCTTTGCCGAATAGCGAAGCTTGATCAGGCAAAGAAATTGCGAGACTGTAGAATCAATTCAGTTTGAGGTTCGCATTGGAGGCAAGTCATTGCTAAATTTCTAATCCAGTTATGAAACATCTGAGTCTTGTAACTAGATAAATGACTTTCTGTATGTCCTAACGAGGGAGAGACTGAGAGAGATGAGGCAGCGTGATGAGGAAAGACGTTCTTAGCAATTCCATGGTTCAATGCAGACTAGTTTGGAAGACCTAATGAGGCCCAGAGTCCACACGAGTCCGGGCTAGTCTCATTTAAGTTAGGCCCCAAGCATACTAAACATGAGATGATAATCCTAGCTAGTCTAGTCCCACTTAAGAAGGTGAACCAAACACACCCTAAGAGACTTAATCTAGTCCAAGTGGGATTGGGCCCAATTAAATTTGAAACTAATTTGAGTCCTAATTTATATGTTAAACGTCCACTATAATTAATTAAACTATATAGTTTAATTAATTATTTTTTTCTTCAATTAATCTAATTAATCATTCCGTCACTTTTGTATTCACCAAAAATAAGAAAAGGAAATGTGAAATTAGTACAAGGTGGAATATTTCGCAAATAAAAATTTAACTTGGCACAGTAGACTAGTCAAATGAGCTAGTCAACTAGTTGTAAGTGACTGAAAGTACAGTTGCAAGAACACAACTTAATTGACTAGTACATCCCACTAGTCAAAGTCTACCCAGATTTGTCTCACAACAACAATTCCCAAACTTAAACACATTAAAAAATTAGTTCATTATGCAAGCAACAATGACAAAGCAAATATGCATCAAAATATGATGGATTGACTAGTCAAACTTGCTAGTCAACTAAGTAAAGATTTGTTAGCTAACCAAACACTAATTGACCAATCAAACTTAGTTTATTACACGTTATCCTAGTCAACAGCAATTCAGTTCATTACTCATAATATGCATTATAAACTTAAGTCATAAACACATATCAATACCATAGGATGCATGAAACATATGCTAGTAATTAAGATATGTGGACAAGTTTAAGTAACAGAGAACACTAGAAGTTTTTACCCAAAAAATCCACCTCTAGGTTAAAAATAAGGGACTCTCCACTGAGTCCAATCCACTAGTACAAATAAGGTTCTTACAAAGTACATACCCCGCAAAGCTCAATTCCTAGACCTAGTATAGGGAGCAGCTTTACCTTTGTGTAACCTTACTTTGCACGAGATGAGGATCTCTTTGATCTTCACGAGGTCACGAGGTGGTGGCTTATTTTGAACTCTTGTGGCACCGAGATGGAGTCGTCTACCGTCTTCACAAGATGGTAGCTCCTCCTAAACTCTTCACATTGTGGCACCGAAACCAACACAACCAAAATGCAAATGATGTTATGATGAAGTTGAAGCAAACTCTTGACCACAAAATTAAAACAAAACTATGAAGACAATGCTACCCTAATATGCAATGATTGGGTATTTGGGCATGACTATGGTTTTGCGACTATGGTTTCAATGAAGAACACAAAAGGTAGCACAAAGCTGAAAACACTCTTTTTAGAAAATGTAAACTTCCTAGCCAAACAAAATGAGATTTTAAAAAGATTTAAGCAAACATTTTCATGGATAGCTTTATACATATTCAATGAAGAACATTACTCAGAAAAGGCTTGATGCTTATAGGAGATCTGAAATGGAAACAATGACTTTCTCCAAAATTAATCTCACTCTGCCAAGGAGGAAATGAAATTCTCCACCCCTATTAAAAACAAAACCTTTGATTGCTACAAACAAAGTACAAAGAGACACTTGTCAAATGCAAAAGCAATCTGAGCAGATCAATGGTGAAAAGCTCACTCCCATATAAAAGGTGTCAGTCAGCCCATGTGGGCTTGAGTGCCCAGCTCACTGGAAAACAGCGAGCAATTATGACGATACAAGGTCACTAGTCGAAATGCAACATGAATTTAGATATGTAATGCATTTATATGAAAAAACCATTAAGGAGATGTTCCATAGCCTTGAGCACTGGTTTCTAGGTACAGAAGCCCCTAAGGGAATATTCTAAAACTTAGTTAGAGCAAGTGTGGTACAAGTATAAAACTGACAAGGAAAGCCAAACACATAAGTCTAGACTTCACAACATTTGATCCATTAGGTTCTAATCGATGAAGCCATGAGAGATTTAGACTTTCCTAATTCTTTAGTGAACTCAAAAACACTTATGTTTTACTCTCTTAGTGAGGATAAATACCTCGAGGGATCTCACAGACTATGAGGGACACCTAACCATATTTCATAGTCTTCAAGTTAATGTAGCATGTAATTGGAGAACCTATACAATTTTAATCATCATGCAACACAATCCTTCTCTATGTAATACTCTCAGTCATATTATTAAAACATGGTTAATGATGTCACACCTCTAATGTAATCTTATATGTTTACATGAACCTGTTAAAGCTATGAGAATTGTACGTGATCATCCTTGTACCCTGACTGAGGATTTCATTATCATGTTGTAGAGTATTCTACTTTCTTTATAAAGAAAGTTAAAGACACCTTGCACATCATATGTCATCATGAATAGTTCAATGAACCGAAACACACACTCGATAACCTGTTAGGGTGTAATGTATGTCACAAAGTCATGTCGATATCTACAAGACAACTAAGATATCTTAGATCTAAGGATCAATTTGTATTCTTGCAATTGTGAATAACTTGCTTCACATGTATATTAACTCCATGAAAGTACTCTGTGTTGATCGCGTTTAGTGAATTTAGTCTTTATTAAGCACCTATACATTTGTCTCATCATATCTTCTCTCTTAAACGCCTACATACTTGTCTCAGCGGATCATCGCTGGAAGCTTGAGACTGAGGCATGCATCTAGTATCCTATAACTGTGTAGACAATGTGTGTAATGATCTGTGGATTATATCCACTATTATAATCCAACGACTAGGAATAATGTTTAGGATAATCACATATGAAGAGGGTCTCTATAACATTAGAAATCTAATTACTAAAGAAAAAAAAAAGAAAAAAAAATTAAACTCTTCAATAGCCCTTTAATAAAAATTTGCTAAACTTTGGTACATGGGTAGAAATCACCAGCAAGTTTTATTGACATCCAAATAGATGCACTGTATCCTTCGTGTACTCATTCATTTACCTAGGCCTGGCAAACGGGTCGTGTCGTGTCTCACCTATTATCTTAACGGGTCCTTAACAAGTCGGGTCACTTTACCAAACGAGTAAAGTGACCTGACCCGTTATGACCCTTTAAGAAAAATATTTTTTTTCTTCTTAAATTTGCACATACCACACATTGCCACATAAATATTACTTCAAAACATTAA
>JAOTRO020177623.1:0-11625 GCA_028566515.2 Pyracantha coccinea | reverse complement strand
CCAACCAGTAGAGTTACTTGCTTGACATGTGAGTAGACCTCCATGCAAGTACTCTTATTTGATTGTGTTCAGTGAACCCATTCCCTTAATGAGCACCTACATACTTGTCTTAGTGTCACCACACGAATGGCATGAGACTTTCCATCCTTCCCATTGGAAGGGGACATAGTATGTACTGGTCTTTGTATTGTCAGTGTCCCTTTGACAATCCTATGACCAGGAACCTTTTTGGACATTATGGTTATGTGAAGAAGGTCTCTGTAATCTAACATCATTAGATTACTTCTTCCATCGATTCATTGTCCATGGATTCACTATTTAGGACATATATCGTTTATTGAGATAGTCCTAACAAGTGACTTTGCCTTTTGCTGTATTAGAGTTATCTATGCATATAGACATTGTCCTGAAAGGTTTCTTCCAAAGATTGACTTTGAGGGCATATCTCCAACACCCGGTCGATACTCAATCGAATAGTTATAGCCCAATAATTTCACCAACCATTTTTGCTGCTGAGGTGCTGTAATTCGCTGCTCCAGAAAATGTTTGA
This sequence comes from Pyracantha coccinea, assembly GCA_028566515.2. Taxonomy (NCBI): domain Eukaryota; kingdom Viridiplantae; phylum Streptophyta; class Magnoliopsida; order Rosales; family Rosaceae; genus Pyracantha; species Pyracantha coccinea. The sequence continues at coordinate 11,075 of JAOTRO020177623.1, read as the reverse complement.
GTGGTTGATGGTCAGTGATAATGCAGAAATGCTGACCTAAAAGATAAGGACGCCAATGTTGCACGGCAAAGACGATTGCTAACATCTCCTTGTCATAAGTATATAGCCCAAGGGTACGCCCTGAAAGTGCTTTGCTCAGATAAGCGATTGGATGACCATCTTGGCTTAAAACAGTCCCAATACCACTGCCCGATGCATTAGTTTCAACGACAAATTGTTTTGAGAAATTTGGTAGGGCGAGCACTGGTGTTGTAGATAACACATGCTTTAATGCCTTGAATGCCTTAATGGAGTCATTTGTCCATGAGAAACTGCCATGTTTCAACATGTTTGTTAAGGGTTTGGCAAGTAGGCCGTAGTGCTTGACAAATTTCCGGTAGTAACCCGTTAAGCTGAGGAAATCGCGAAGGCCTTTGAGAGATGTCGGGCGGGGCCACTCTATGATGGCTTGTATCTTAGATGGATCGATAGCAACTCCTTTGCCAGAGATAATATGGCCCAAATAAGCAATTTGTTCTTAGCCAAATGAGCACTTGCTTAGTTTCACCTTGAAGCTGTTGTTAGACAAAATCTCGAAAATTGTCTCCAAATGGGAGATGTGAGTAGCTATGGAAGGATTATAGACCAATATATCATCAAAGAAGACTAAGACAAATTTTCGTAAGTAAGGACGGAAAATCGAATTCATTAAGGATTGAAAAGTGGCCGGGGCATTTGATAAGCAAAGGGCATTACCGTGAACTCGTAGTGTCCATCATGGGTGCGAAAAACAGTCTTTACAATGTCCTGGGTGCTCATTCGGATTTGGTGGTAACCTGACCTGAGGTCCAGTTTCGAGAAAATTGTGGCGCCCGTCAGTTCATCGAGAAGTTCATCCACCACTGGAATAGGAAAACGATCCTTGATAGTTGCAGCATTCAAGGCTCGATAATCAATGCATAAGCGCCAAGTTTCATCTTTCTTCTTGACAAGAAGAACCGGGGATGAAAATGGGCTTGAGCTAGGTCGGATGACACCTGAATTTAAGAATTCCCGCACTTGTTTTTCAATCTCAGCCTTTTGATAGTGGGGGTACCGATATGGACGAACATTGATTGGGTTGGTATGAGGTAGGAGGGGTATTTTGTGGTTGATGGGTCGCTCGGGTGGAAGGCCTGATGGGTTGGCAAATATGTGCTTGTATTGGTGGATGAGGGAGATGAGGCCAGGATGAGTGTCAGCAGGTGGGGAAAGTGTAGTATCTGTGGGGACGATGGAGGCTAAGAGAGAATAAGGATTGTCCAATAAGTGATCCATCATGTGGCATGTAGGAAATATGGATGCCGAGGGTGTCAAGCCTTGGAGGGTGTAACGTTGGCTTCCCACAGAGAATATCATTGTTTTCTGTTTGAAATGCCAACCAATGAATCCCAAAGATTCCAACCATTCTGCACCCAAAATGAAGTCACATCCAGGCACATCGAGTAAGAGGAAAGAGCCGTGCAGAGTATAACCTTGTAATTTGAGAGTCACATTAGTAACACGTTTGGAGGAGTATCGATCATGGGATGCTGTGGTGAACTTTACGGGATTGATGGATTCCACAGGTAGGTCCAACTGTTCAACAATGTGTGGATTCAAGAGATTGCACGCGGCTCCAGAGTCGATCTGAACGGTGATAGGCTTGGAGGAAATTGAACCTTTCAATCTCATTGGTCGTCCGATATTAATACCCAGAATTAAGAACAGTTTAAGCATGTGACAAGAGGACTCCTCGACTGTAGTGTTGTCTTCTCGGCAATCATGGAATTCAGTAGAATCATCCTCAGGCAGAGTAGGGTCCAACAATACAAGCAGTGGGGTTTTGCATTTGTGGGTGGGGGAATATTGTTCGTGACAGCCAAAACATTCATTTTTCCGTTGTTTATCCTGTACTTCCGCTAGGGTTAGGCGCTTGAATGTGCTATGAGGTAGGGTGGTTGTTTTGTAGTGGTTGGTGGTGTTGGGTTGAGGAAAGAAGAAAAGGGAGTGGTGGTATGGGGTGGGTAGGGGCAGGAAAAGTTGGGGCGAGAAGAACGTTTGGCTTGTAACTTAGTTTCAAAAATTTTGGCTAATTTCTGTGCTTGATGGATAGATTCGGGTTCGAGAGCAAGGACGTCATGACAGATGTCCTCCTTTAGACCGCCCAAGAGCACATGTTTCAATTGATTTTCTGTCCAATCAGTGACCCAGCAAGAAAGCCGTGTGAACTCAGCCAGATAATCATCCACAGTAACCTTTTGTTGAATGTGAGTGAGCTGGGATTCAATGTTTGCTTTATCACCCCCGCCAAAACGTTGAAGCAACAAGTCAACGAATAGACCCCAATTATCCCTGCCATATAGTTGTTCAAAACCCTGCATCCAAATAGAAGCATCTGCACCAAAATTACATGCCGTTACCAGGACCCATTGTGGAGGGGGACCTCGTAATAGTCGAGATAACGTTCGGCCATGGCCAACCACCCGTAAGGGTCCTCCCCATTGAAACGAGGGAGTTCAATTTTAATGGATTTGAATGGAGGGTGTTGGGAAGTGTATGGGGTTGGGTGGGTGTGGGAAGTAGAAGTAGGGGTGGGGGACGGTACGATATGGAAGGAGTGCGAAGTATATGGTGTTGGGTGGGTGTGGGTGTAAAGGTGTGGTGAATAAAGGGAGGAAGAGGTTGGGTTCGGTTAAGAGTGTGTGGGCCTTGTGGTAATAGTATTAGGGGATGGGATGGGCCGGTTGGAGGGGTTGTAAATGGGTAATGGGTTGAAGGTAGGTGGGTTAGAAGGACCCTGGCCCGTGTAGGGTGTATTCGGTGGAGGAAAGAGGGAACGGAAAGAGGGTGTAGAGGATCTCGGGTTGGGTGTGGCAGTGGGTGGAACGGCGATGGCTGGGGTGGAAGTAGGTGGGATGGTGGTGGTCGGGGTCGGTGGGAGGGCTGATTTTAGGTGGCGAAGCTCATCAAGCAGCAAGGTTTGGAAGGAGGCGAACTGGGAAGCCATGGTATTTTGGAAAGTCGTGTTGGAGTCGGTGAGTTGGTCAAGAGATTTCTGGAATGAAGCTTGCTGATTTTCCAAAAGGGCTATGGTGTCACAGACGTCCTCGACCTGGTTATGGAGGTGTGCATGACGAACATCCACCGCAACGGCAGCGGCGTCGGGGTCAGAGCTAGCGGATTGTGTGTTTTTGCCCATCTGTCGAAGGGCTCTGATACCAATTGGTACACCCAATTGGCTCAAGTTGGCTAAAAATGGTAACTTTAACAGAAATAGCGCAGAGATTAAAGAAAGAGAAAAGGAAGAGGAGAGTTTTGAGGAAAAAGAGGCAGTTTAATTCATTTCATTTCATGTCTGTCCTTGTCTCTTTATTACATATTTATACTCCTTGTAGGAGAACCCTAGCTATTTGGAAATGAGGATAAAAAAGGGCTGGCATGGGCCGGCTGCAAGAGGGAAGTAGTGGACTCCAGTAGATGGGCTTAACAACCGCTGCTTCTCCGTTTATTTTTTGTGCTCATTTCGAATCATGTGTCCACATTCCAAATGTGACAAACTTTGAAAATATGAAGAATCGACAAGAAACGGAACCATTCTCTTTTTTCAAGATTATTTTTCTTTTGAAAAAGAAAAAGGATTTGCCTTGTTGGTATACCTTTTGAAATAACACGCAACGACTTGGTCGATCCCAAAAGTTCTTGAAATCTGAGGTTTACCTTATTATTAAATAAAGTTATTATATGACTCTTGGTTAAAATTCAAAGTTACGTTGTTGAGCTGATTAAATATTCTTTATTATTAAATAAAGTTATTAGATGACTTTTGGTTAAAATTCAAATTTAACTTGTTGAGCTGATTAAATATTTATGGTTAAAAAAACATCATTAGGTGTTTTTAGGAATAACCAAAAATTAATGAAGCCCTTTTTAGATCAAATAATTACCAGACTGTATATTCTTAACAGATCATAGGGATAATGTCCTTAGAAAAATAAGATCCTAACTTCTAGAGAGCCTTCGCAATGTCTATGGATCATGGCTCATGCTCACATCTTTGAACGGTGACTCATGTTTAGAACTGGGGTGGTGGTTTTTGTGTTTCTTGTGGTTTGTAAGCTTGAAAAAGACTGTGGAGGTAGCTAGACGTTTATTGGAAGTGACTCATTTAACAGTTTTTTGCTGACAGTTGCAAGATCATCAGAGATAGTTGCACTCTTTTTTCTTGGGGTGCCTCACGGTAGTTCTTTAACTTGTAATGTCTCATGACCGATATCTTTTTTGTTGATTGGAAGTGAGTTCTCCGCGGTAAAAAAAAAAAATGTATTTGTATCTATCCTGATGAGGCGAAACCAAAGCTCTTAGTTTTTGTTGAGTAATAGTACAAGTAACTCTTGAATGAGCCCCTCCTAAGGTTGATGCAAATAATCGAATTTTTGTTCTACGTCTTCGAGCTATATACCCTCGTTTATTCTGGTGGTCGAATAAATGAAACTCTGATGAATAACTAAACGATTTTCTTTCTTTCAGTTATTCTCTTTCCGTATCCCAAAGTTTGTAATTATGAGATTGTAGTATTACTTTGGCATCTGTGGCCTCTAGGTTATGCATGACATGCATGGACGAAGCTTGAAGTTTTCTTTAAGAGAGCGCAGCCTAACCTCTAGTTTTACTTTAGAAAAAATTCAACGTAATATAATATTTTCTATATTAGTTTCACAGCTGATGTTTACTAACTCATTAAGACAAATTGTAGAGAGATTGTATTTTTACACATTATATTATTATTAAGATATCAATTGACATAGCTAAAAGTATTGAAATTATTTTCAAGTTTAAGAAACTATTGTGGCAATAGTATGCGGTATGTGCCTTCTTTAGACATAACTACCCCGGGGTATGCTACGGGATTTGAAACCATTTATGCTATCAAACAAAATAATTCTATAATTTAAATCATTTGTCTGCCATTATATCTTTTCTCTCTCAATTTTTATGGAATAAAAATCCAAACTTTACACAATTCTTAACAAAATTTTGCAAATTTAAGCACATTCAAAACCTATAGCTATTTCAAATTTTTTCTAAAAGAAGAAAATGAAAAGGGTTAAATCACTGACATTGTGCATCCAATATACTAGTTTTCTTGTCGAACTTCTCCTCCTATCTCTTTTATCAAAAACCCATCTCAATTTTTCCCCCGGAGACTTGAAACCCAATCCCAGCGGTCCATTTAACACCTCCCAATATCAATTCCTAACAACAAAACAAATGCAAAAGCAAAATCAGGAGAGCTTTCAAATATTTCTAAAGGAAAAGTGGGAAACTATTATCAAGAAAGATGCAAATGAAATGTATTCACCACTGATATTGAAGAGAAAACGAAGTGTATTAGTATATTTATCTTTCTTTGTTTCTTGTACGGTTGAGGAATTTTTTTCTTAACATTCAAACAAAAAGTAAAACGACGCTAACCCACTCAATTACAGCACACAAAAGCTTGTAAACAAATTATCATCTCCAAATTGCCATGAGAGATTACTAATCATAAATCTATGTAGAAGTTGAAATTCAACCTAAATTAAAAATTAGGCACATCATAAAAAATTAACCAGCAGCACACTACCCTATTCAAAAATGCATGAGGAACAAGTGATAAAGTTAGTGGTGGTGGTGAGTTGATTATTATTCGTCACAGTCTATTTGATGTTATGTTGAGCGATGAAAGGCGGCTGCGATTTAAGCAAGGCACAGGTTCCTGCTCAGACCACCATTTTGTAGTCCAAAAAGTTAAGGATTAGGGGGGAGGGGGCTGCCCCCTGCCTTCTCTAGGTTGCAGCATTATACAACACCATAACTGTTGCGGGTTCTATACAGTTCGTTCTTGGTGACCTATGTGCTTTAATTTTGTACCTACTTTGCTTAGTACTATGCCCTATGTGTTGAACATTTAGGTTTGTTTTGTCGTGATTTCTTTCAAACAAACAAAAAAATATTCGCGAACAGTTCTGTGAATAGTACTTCTGCTACAATATCATGAACATGACTTCTACTACATCGTTTTGTACAGTGATTCTACTATAGGATTTCTGGTAAATTGTCTTAATTTAGTTGTGTATCTTTTTTGCCTTCATTGTTCGTGTTTTAGCTAAATGGCTTAATATTATCATAGTATTGTTATGCATCTTGGTGGAACACATATGTGGATAATTAATACTAGGGCCACTAATCATGTGGCGGTGACCCTATAGTGTATGATGAGTTACGTGACTATGTTCGTGATCTGTCTATTACTAGTGCAAATGGAGCACCTTCCCCTGTGAAGGGTGAATGCACCATCTCTCTTACTCTGACCTTATCACTGGTCCAAGCTCTACTTGTTCTTGATGTTAAATGCCATCTTTCATCGATAGGAAAACTACTTGATACCTTATATTGTTCCGCTCACTTCTACCTCACGTACTGTTATTTTCAAGACATTCAAACTCAGAAGATAGTTGGTCGTGGTAAATGAATTGGAGGTTTATACATGGTGACTATGGAGGAAACTGTTGTTTCAACTCAAAAATAATCATCAAGTTCTAAGTGCTAAAGTGGATGATAAACATCAAATTTGGTTGTGGCATCAACGTTTTGGATGTCCATTAGTCAGTTATCTGAAGCATCTATTTCCTTAATTATTTCACACTTGTAATGATTCAGAGTTCAAGTGTGAAACATATGACATTGCTCAGAGTCATCGTGCTTCATTTCTCGTGAGTGATTGTAAAGCTGCTTTGCCATTTGATTGGGTACATTCTTATGTGTAGGGTCCGACAAGGGTTACTTCCAATGGATTTCGTTAGTTTCTTTCTTTTATTGATGAATGTATTCGATTCACTTCGGTGTTTTTGATGAAGAATAAGAGTGATGTCCCTTCGCTTCTTCAAGAATTATGTGCAATGGTGTCTCCTTAATTTTAGGCAAAATTTAAGGTCTTTAGGTCTAATAACAGGGAAGAGTATGTGAATCACATTTTTGACATGCTTTTTTGTGATCAGGATATTATTCACTAAACGACTACTCTATTTACACCCCCAACAAAATGGTATGTACTAAGGGAAGAATCATCAAATAATGGAGGTTGCTTGCTCCTTGATGTTGGATATGTGTGTTCCTAACCATTTGCGGGGTCATGTTATTTTGGTTACTGTGTATTTTATAAATCGTGTTCCAATTAAAGTTCTTGGTTTCCAGACACTGCTTGATGTGCTACAAAAATATGTTTCTCTTGTCTTTGTATCCAAACTTCCTTCGAAGGTGTTTGGGTGTGTGACGTATATGCATGTCTATTCTCATCAGCAATGCTATGTGTATTTATTAGGTATGCTAACAATCAGAAAGGCTATGTTATCATCCTCCAGCTTAGAAAACATATATTACCATGGATGTCACATTCCACGAGGAAGTTCTGTATTTTGTGAAGCTCTCTTCTGACTCCCCACTTAAGAGGGAGAATATGAGTGAAGTGCAGAGTCGAAGAAATGGTATAGATGATGTGTTACAGGCAGAGTTATTCTGCTGCGTTATACTGACCGATCGACTATACATAGCGATCAGCCAATTGTCATTCCCAAGACTTTATCAACTGATGACCGGTCAAATGCACCCAACAATCGGTCGCCCATGTGTGATACCACGAATCTAGAGTCTTTGTCCATTGATGACCAATCACATACTACTGGTATGTCTGATGAGTTGCTTGCTGATGGTTCGTCCAGTGATGATTCTTCTAATTATTGGTACAAGATGGTGGTACACATGAGGTAAATTCTGATGATTCTTCCTCCAACTTATCAATTGTCTCTGCGATCTAATCATGTAAAACCTAAAGTACAATATGAGCATAACAGGCATGTTAAAGCCAAGTATCCTATCAATAGTTATGGGTCTACTTATCGCTTGTCCAAACCATATGCATCCTACATATGTAAGCTATTTAGTGTATCTATTCCAACAAAATTGCAGGATGCTTTGTCTGATCCTAAGTGGGTTAATGCCATGAATGTTGAGATGGAAGCTTTGGAAAAGAATTCAACTTGGGATTTGGTTCTTTTCCCAAAAGGAAGAAAGTTGTTGGATGTAGATATGTGTTTGCTATTAAGCATAAAGTAGATTGCCACTCAGTACTACATTCTAGTGGTATTCCTATTCACTTGTAAGTGAGAGTCTCAGGTTCATAGGTTCGATTCTTACCAAAGACGAATTTGAACCACATTATTGCTATCCTATTTAAGGCTAAGTCCATTCCCCTCCCTCTTAGTATAGATAATAACGTTTTTTAAAAAAAAAAAAAAAAAGATTGACCCAGATTAGTTGCTAAGGTTATACACAAACCTATGGTGTAGACTATCAGGAGACTTTTGCTCCTGTTGCCAAACTTAATATTGTGCATGTTCTTTTGTCCTTAGCTACAAACCAAGACTGGCCCCTATTGTAATTTGATGTTAAGAATGATTTCCTCCATAGGGATCTCAAGGAGGAAGTTTATATGGATCTCCCATCTGGTACTCTTGAAAAAAAGTGTTGTGTGCGGATTGCAAAATGCTTTGTATGGTTTGAAACAATCTCCTAGAGTATGGTTTGGGAGGTTTACAAGTTCAATGAAGAAGTTTAGGTATTTCCAGAGTCATTTACATCATACTTTGTTTCTAAAGCCACAAAACGGTAAGCTAACTGCAATGATTATTTATGTTGATGACATGATAGTGAATGGTGATGATCAAAAGGAGGTACAATGCCTTCAAAAGTACCTAGCTACTGAATTTGAGATGAAGGAATTAGGTGACTTATAGTATTTTCTTGGAATCGAGGTTGCACGATCCAAGCATGGTATTTTTCTGTCTCAATAGAAGTATGTTCTTGATTTGTTAGCTGAAACAGGTATGCTAGATTGCAAACTTGCTAATACTTCGAATGAGCATAATTATTATCTGGGCTTATTTTTCAGATCAAGTTCCTACTCATAAGAAATGGTATCAGAGGCTTGTGGGGAGATTAATTTAGTTGTCTCACATTCACCCTGCCATTACTCATACAATTAGTGTAGTAAGTCAATTTATGCACTCGCCTACTGAAGCTCATACAGATGTAGTAGTACGTATTTTGAGGTACTTGAAGATGGCTCTTGACAGAGGCTTGGTTTCTCCAAGAATGGTCATTTGAATGTAGAAAGGTATACAGATGTAGATTGGTGGGTTCATTCACTGACCAGCGATCTACATCTAGATACTTTACTTTTGTGGGTAGTAATCTAGTTACTTGGAGAGGCAAAAAACAGAAGGTGGTTGATGGGTCAAGTGCAGAAGTTGAGCTTTGTGGTATGTCTCATGGTGTATGTGAGTTGTTGTGGTTGAAAGAATTGTTGAAGGATCTTGGATTTAAACTCAAGGGTGCTATGAAACTCCATTGTGATAAAAAAAAGCTGCTATTGAGATTACTCATAATCCAATACTGCAACATGACCGAACAAAACATGTGGAGATTGATCTACATTTCATCAAGAGAAAATTGGATGCTGGGATTACTATTTTTCCGTTTGTGGGATTTGAAGATCAACTTGCTGATGTGCTTACTAGCTGTGTCAAATAGTGTGTTTTTCAACTCGCTTGACAAGTTGAGCAAGCTTGACATCTTTGCTTCAACTTGATTGGGGAGTGCATCAAGTTATATATTTATATATTAGTTAAAGTGTAAATAGTACTTTATTATCTCACGTTGACAAAGTGCATATGTAATACCAATTGTAACTATTGTATGTACACCACTTTAAAAATTAATGTATAAACAAAAATTCCTAAATATTGTCTTATATGTTTTTGGTATTTACCATGTTTAGTTCAACTACAACCAGTTTTTTCTTATAGGAACATGCATTATACATATGGCTACTATAACTTGTTTAAATCAAATTCTTTCAAATGTGGGACATTAAGTGCTCATAATGAACCATAACGTAACAATTATTAGGTCTACATCGGAAAATTTCAGCTTCAATATTTTCAATCATATATAAACAAATATTAGCCACACGAACAATTTCTAATTTGAAGTCTACAAATAGTTTAAATTACACGTGAGAAGTGTGCTTTTGCCTCTTGGGCTCTATGAAGTGTGAATGGCCCCGGCATGCAGGGCTGGCTGTACAGCGCGCTCTTAGGGTTTAAAAAAAAAAAAAAAAAAAAAAGGAAAGATGCTTAGCCGCCCAAGTATGTTAGAAATGAAAGAAAAATATGAGAGTATATATATTTTCCATGCAGAGAAGGAAATCAGACAACTTTAAAAGGGTATCAAATAGTCTTAATTATGATTCTATTATTTATAATGAAAAGGGTTTGGATTACTACTATGGTTGGAAGTATTAAAAGAGATTTTGTTCCATAATTTTTCAAAGCTGAGTTAGCTTAGTTAGCATGTCGTGCGAGATTGGGCAGCACTCAGAGCAGAGAATGCATTATGCATTACAATAATATAAGTGGATGGATGATTTGGTCTTGTTTGTACGCGTGGAATGAGCGCGAAGATTGCCGGGATCTTAGTTTTGGGATTTTGATTATCGCCATAGATGAAGGACTGGTTCTGAAGGTCTTCACTTAGTCGTGTGTGCAAAGTATTTGAAATCCTTGATGACTCCATGATGGCTTGCCATAATACTTAACTCATTTGTTAATTAGTGACTTGTTGCATAATTATTTTATTAAGAGCATTAATTTTGTATACACTAGCCTCCTCCTCATATGTTAGCACGTGTGCATAACCTTAATCTCACTTTACACCTTATAACTCAGGATGATTCACTTGACTCCCTAAAGTTTAACTTTGTGTCTTAGTTTGCCTCATTCCGGCACATTTGTCAAAGACAATGATAAATAATTATACGAAAACAGTATGTGATATGAATCATAAAGCCCATAACTAAAACTATTTATAGAAAACTTCATTTTAATCCTTAAAAAAGATGACTTTTAGACTATAACCTTATGTAAGATTAAAATCCAATTTTAGTCCCTAGTACATTTAATCATATCATTTATTAGTTA
>JAOTRO020177622.1:0-19324 GCA_028566515.2 Pyracantha coccinea | reverse complement strand
AGCCCTCAAGGTTCTCGAAGCTATTATAGGTGCACATCTTCTAACTGTTACATGAAGAAAATAGAATGCTGTGATCACTCAGGTCATGTAACAGATATTGTTTACAAAAGCCAACATACTCATGATCCCCCTCGGAAAAGTATCTGCATACAGGAAAGTAAGCTTGCACTATCTGCTGAGTGTGTCAGATATAGTGTTGCTCCTGCAGAACATTCCTGCCGAACAGTTAATGATTCCGAGGTGTCCACATCTTCAAAAGAACCTATTCAAGAAACACCCTCAGTTCCTGAAAGAAAACGGCAGAGCGCAAGTGACTCTGATGATAATGGCGATGTTAAAATCAATGAGGAGAATGGTGATGGTGATGAGCCAGAACCCAAACGAAGGCAAGTTTACCTGTAGATTTTGTTTTCTTTCAACCCCCCCCGCTCATTTTGTACTATACTTGTTGAAAGGAGTATGTTACCTGGTTCTAATGCTTTCCTCATTGATAACCAGAATGAAGAAAAGCAAATCAGAATATTCTGCTTCTCTCTCAAAACCTGGCAAGAAACCTAAATTTGTTGTGCATGCGGCTGCGGATGTTGGAATATCAGGTGATGGATACAGATGGCGCAAATATGGACAAAAGATGGTGAAAGGAAATCCTCATCCCAGGTGCATTCCTATTTCCTTCACTTTTTCTTGGTAGTTCGATATTAGGCTAATTTCAGCATCTGGGGTTTAAATTCATTGTTATATGTGGTTCAATGATGTTCAGTATGCGTAATTTTTACATAAACTTCATCTTTCCTTTGTGCAAGGTGCTTAAAACTTCAAAGTGCAGTAATTTGCGAAAGATACAATCTGAATAACTCGAAAATGCAATGATCCAATTAGTGATCGACTCTTAAGCAATCTTAGTTGGTTCCATTTTTTGTTTATTTGCATTTCTACGAAGTAAGCACACCATAAATGATATTCATCAAAAAATGCTTTAATGCATGTTGTGGCATCTCTAATCAAATGAAGCTTTTGTTATAAAGGAGATCTGCCACTTTAGATGTACAAGCAAAAAAATCGTGAACGGAATTTATTCAGAGCTGGCATTCGGAGCTTTATAATTAAATACTACATGTATTCTTCCTTTGATTTTGATCGATTATTGTATTTTTTTTAGGAACTACTACAGATGTACTTCTGCTGGGTGTCCAGTTCGGAAGCACATTGAAACAGCCGTAGATAACACGAGTGCTGTAATTATAACATACAAGGGGGTACATGACCATGACATGCCTGTCCCAAAGAAGCGACATGGCCCTCCGAGCGCTCCTCTTGTTGCTGCCGCCGCTCCTGCTTCCATGAACAGTTTGCATATCAAGAAGACCGATACAGACCCAAACCAAATTTCTTCAACCCAGTGGTCGGTGGACACAGGAGGAGAATTGACGGGTGAGGCCTTGGACCTTGGAGGCGAGAAGGCAATGGAATCGGCTCGAACTCTTCTGAGCATTGGATTTGAAATAAAGCCTTGCTGAAAGCTCCTTTGCTGGCCTCCGGACTAATAAAGAACATCATAATCGACGGGCCTCTCTCTCCCTCTCATAAAAGCTGCAGTGTATTTATGTAGCATTACAAATTATCAGATTGGCAGGTTTGATTATTTCCCCCCTTTTCTTTGTTGGTGTTTTTCACCTTTAAGCTGTAGTTTAATAGTGCATAGACCTGTAGATTTGGTATTGTACACCCTTGGATCTTGTTTTAAATAGGCTGATGGCAGTGAAACAATATAGAAATGGATGTCATTCGTTTAAAAATTCAATTCCGAGCATGCGCGTGGTATCAAACGAGAAAAACTTGAACATGGCAGCTTGACCAGCTCGACGGCCAGACCGTCTCGCCCTTGTGAGAGTGGCCTGACCAGCCATCCCTACTGAATACTTGATTTGGTCAAGTCCTTGAGGTAAAAAGATGGGATGTGGGTTGCCCTCGGATGCCATTCTTTCTTTTTCTTTTTATATCATCCACCAGTCGTTATCTCAGTTTGCCCAACTTGGTGGGATTGCATAAAATAAAAAGGAAAACAGAGGCACGGGTCAGAATCGTTTCCTAATTAGTCTGCATCCAACAACACGACTCGAAATTTGTAAGGGTTGGTATAGTGAAAAACGAGCAAAGGTTTGAAATCTTCAATTTGGTTTGAAAGTTGTACTGATGCATCGAACTTGTACGGGTACATTATTTGGAGACACCAGTTTTGTTTTTGCGTACCGTTTGATTCAGAGATAAAAATAACATGCCACCTCGTGGTGCTGGAGTTGCATGAGGACGGCGATCAGTCTGTCATCAATGTGTGAGTTACTATATTATATTACTATCCTCACATCGTTTTGCATGTTAATTTAAAAATTAAGGGTATGATATCCACACACCTCATTTTACTTCTCACACACCTTTTTAATTTTCGGTCGTCCGATCAGATGAATTGAAGAAGATCAACAGACAAAAATCATCAAAGGATGTGTAGATAGCACACCCCAAAAATTATTACAAACACCACATATATATATATATATGTGTGTGTATATGTATATATAAATATAAAAATAAGTAAAACCGAACACGGTATATCGACACTCCTACTTGAAATAAAAAGAGTGGGGCCGCACATTTTAGGTGATGTTGGCGAGCCACCAAATTCGATGCAGACTTGTCTATCAATAAGGAGTTCCCCCGTCAGGCTGTCCTATTGGAGACAAGTAGACATCGTGCTATAGATCTTCATCGTCAATTTGTCACCACCACCAGCTGTCAACCACAACTTTTGGGTCAAACCTCGAGTAATTTCTACTATACTCCGATGTATCTTATATATCTCGAGATTTATGGTTGGTTAAAGTTCACAGACCAAGATCCAACGCTTAAATTTTCAGTGTATAAAATACTTCAGAGCATAGTGAAAATTTTGAAATGGTAATTCAAATTGTAGAGGGTGACCTCGACGTAATGAAAAGATTTCTTCTTTGTGGCCGAAAGGTCCGGATTCAAGTTGTGAAATCAACGATCGTCACAAAGGTGGAAGCCAACGAGCCTTGTTAGCTTTAAGTAACCCTTCAATTCAGATTGTGAAGCATTGTAGTGTTTTTTTCCAGTTTCTTTTTCCTTCTTTTTAATTAATTAGTACCCTAATCTGGTTTTAAAGAGATCTAATTACTAATATCTAAACTGTACACAAAATTGTATACCGGTTTTTGAAGGGTCTCTCAAGCAACATCACAATCACCAGTTTAATTTTAATCCACTTCAGTAATCCACATTGCCAGAATCCATATTTTGCTTCAGAATTTCAATAATTACAACACAAAACCCTCTTCACTACTACTCCGAATCGATCAATGCGGCTTAACTGATGATTAAACCCTGCTGAGATGACCAAAGGCATTGCCTTTCATAAGTCTGACGAGAAACTCAACTCGTCTATGGCGACGGATAACTCCGATTCTATCCCGTTCTCCGTTTTCTTTCCAGCCTCATCCTTGGTGCCGTTCTCTCCCTTCCCTTCCGCAGCGTTTACACACTCCTGGAATCTGAAGCAACTAATGAGATGGTCGTTGGTGATTCCGGCGACCTGCATGAAAGAGTAAACGACAGTGGGGCCCACGCTCCGGAACCCTCTTCTCACAAGGTCTTTGCTTATGACGTCTGCCTTTGGAGTTTTTGCCGGAACCTGCCGAGGATACCGGAATCGGCTGACGATGGGCTTGTTATTCACAAAGCTCCAGATATACTTGTCAAATGACCCAAACTCCTCTATGACCTGGCATCAGCAAAACCTGCAAAAAGTTAGTTGCAATGATAGAGATTAAAGAAATGTGCAATCATGGCCTTCTGTAAAAAGGGTTTTCGGATATTGATTAAACGGCTGGAAAACTGTCGAGTTGGATTAGTGAATTCGGGACTAGTAATGAAGCGAGCTGGCATGCCGAATAAAGGGAATAATTAGGTTGGATGAGCAATTGTTGAGGTATGATGGAAGGTCAGGCTCCTTCAAAGGATGATAGAACTATAATTTGTCCTCTACTGTGATACAAATAACAATGATGTTCAGGACCACAATGCAACTACTTTTTTCACCTAACCTACTTGACCAAATGATCACTAAATACTCATTATATGCCACTCAATTGCTTGCACAAACAACAAAAAACATGTTGGTCCCCGGGTCTATACCGGGGAAAACTCAGCGTATGAGGCTATTTGGCTTGTAAAGAGAGAATTTCTCTGAGTGTGATGCTGACACGGCCTCTTGGCGTTACTAATCCACGTGTTACAGCAATATGGTTGATAGCTTTAACAAACAGATCCATATGTTCCAACATGAGTGGATCATTGGTGTCCGTGTCACTCAAAAAAATTACACATAGATTGATGCATAAATAAAACTAGTAAAAGTATATTAAAACTTACCAAGTTGGCTTATATTGGGTATCCTTGAAAAGGGAAGTTTGCGATGGATAAGCATACATGCATATGATTTCTAGTACTTTCCCTATATCAGTTAGTAGTGGTTTACTAAGCTGGAATGAGTGTGCATCTTCTGCAATTCAATCTCAAACAATTGGAGAAGGAAATGAACATATACCTTGGTTGTTTGGCGTGCATTCTCAATGACAGCACGCAACTTCGGTTCAGACAATAGGGAACTTGCAGCACTTCCTGGTGCTATTAGCTTCTTCTCATTCAATTTTGAAACGGCAATGGGATCAAAATTTGCAAAAACTTCCCTGAAAGAAAAAAAAAAATCCATTCAACAAGGAAGGGACCACTGAAAAGGCCCCAACAGTTTGTACAGAATATAATTCAGGGTAAGTCGGTTGGTAAATAGAAAAGAGAACTTTCACAGAGACAGTACCTAAATATGTGCTTTTTGCTTAAAATGGCAGGCCATGAAAGCTCGGCCAAAGCACCTGATAGGACCAGAAGCTCAAATAGTTTCCTGCATGTGATCAAGAAGATAAAGAAATGACAGTGAAGTATATTTTTTATAACGTAATAGTCATTACTGTCAACATATATGCAAATAGTGTTGCTATGACTTACTTATCATCGTGTACTGGAAGCCCCCATTCTTCATCATGAAAAGCAGCATAACATGGATCTGCTTCAACATACCAGGCTCTATCAGAATATAAATATCCGGAAGAAGAATTCCAAGCCATGTAGAAAATCCTATTTGTTTCAACTATACAAAATGAGTGTCTAAGCTAACATTAACGTAATTCTACCTCCACAATACTTGGCAAGGTTAAGCTTACCCCTCCTCTTTGGTTGGATTCATTTGACAAGCACACAATAAGCAGAAATGCACAACTTTCGCAAATTGTTTACTTCTGCAGTTATATATCTGTGTTCTACCATTCATGCACCAATAACGTGAAATGTGAATTATTCATAAAAAAGGAGACAAAATCAAAATAATAGCCGCCGAGTGACTACAATTTTTTGGCTTGGACATCAGAACAGTGTACTATACTCATTTGATATCTCATACAAAAGCTGAAGAGAGTAATCCAAATTAAGCCTTGAACATAATTACTTCCATCAACCAAATTTATTTAAAATCGCCTATTCACAAACCTTATGCTCCCTTAACTTGAAGCTCTTCGTTCTAAGGTACAAACTGCTTTTATCTTGTTGGAATACAAACTGCATCCTAGTAATTTTGGTTTTGAACTGATGCTAACTCGTAACTACATCACCAAGTCTAATCTTAAATCAGAGGGGGCATGGGGCGTAAAGAATTAATTGCCTACACTTTGCTCAATTATGAACTAAATCATGACAGTCCTACTGCTAGCCTAAAGCGTGCCCCAAACTAGCATTTTGGTCTGTAAATTCCCCTCAAATTTTCCAAAGGCAAGCTCAAGATGGTACAAAACAATAGGGGATGTGACATATACTCTAGAAATCCTAATGGTATGCTTTACCAGAGAAGAATATATCCAGAGAAGATTTACATTTCTAACTAGAAAACCATAAGCAATTACCAACGCAAACAGTTTGATTAGAATCAAAGAAATGAAAACGAACCGGTATTTGGCGTCACCCAAGCACATCTCTTCTTAGACTGTGAACCATCAGGAGGAGAGTCCAATCCACCATCAGAAACAACACTTCTCGGCTTTGAAAAATACTGCTTCCTCCCACTCCCTACACTATTTGACCGAATCAGCCTACCCGTGGATGATCTACTATGAAACGAATCCGTAGAGGCATCCGATGAACAAGATGCATTTAGCGAAAAATTAGAGTGCAATAGCTGCTCGTGCCGACGAAGCACTGTATGAACCTTGGGAGAATGAGGTTGAGGAGAGGTAGTATGCATTGAAGATTGACGGGTTTTCTTCTCTTCAGCTGATTTAACCTCCTTACCCAATTTCTCAGCCTTTCTCAGTGGCTTTGAAGCCGGTTTTCTCGAACTGAACGTCCCTGCCTTGTTCCCAGCAGGTCCAAGCACTGGCCTTGACTCTGAGTCAGCCACATTGATAGACCTTACTCTTGGAGCTCCTGACATCGATATCACTCCTCTGGTTGAACACCAAATTCTCCAAAGATCTCAGCTTTATTACACCAATAAAAAACTACAGAATCGACCCGACTATGAATTTGCCTGAGCCGCCTCAAATCATCGAAAACCAATCTTCGAAATTCACTGAAACCCACTTCTCTTTCACTTTCAAAAGCTCGAATCACCAGAAGAACTCTGAAAGCATAGATTTGACACTTGCAGTAGCTACATTCATTGACTTTGCTCTTCAAGTTCCCGAAACAGATCTCAACTTTTCAACCACACGATCCCCCAGCCCCAAAGTTACACTCCTACCCCTTTTGGTCCATTCACATTCAAATCATCAAAATTTCACCAATCCAATATCTCAAACCCCTCTCACAGAAACCAACTAAAGCCCCCATTTTTCCAAAACCCCAGATTTCAAATGCCCAAAATCCCTAAGAAATTCAAAACCCACTTACAATTTCACAGAAAATAATTGAAAGAAAAATAGCTTCACCTTATGGTGCCAAAGCTAGGGCTTATATATGAGCTTCCAAATGGCCTCCAAACCCAGAGACTCCCACTCTTTAACTTCTGTGAAAAATCAACTATCTGAAAGAAATGAGGCAGTCAAGCACAAGTTTTTCAAACGAAAACGATGTGGTTTGGTCCCTGCAACACCTGGAGAGAGTAAAGCTGACACAAAAGACATGGTCTCTTTGCAATTCCCATGTTTTCTTCACTTTCCGGGAAAAAAAGAAAGTTTCCGGGAAAATGCGTGAAAGTGGGTTTTTGTGAGGAGTGAGGAGCAAAATGGTTTCGATCTCCAGAAATTAAAATTTTCCTCTCCCTGAATTTGGACAGAGAAAGAGACAGAATTAGAGCAAACGACAGAGAGAGAGAGAGAGAGAGAGAGAGAGAGTGAAAGATTGTCCTGTTTTGTTTTCTCGTCGGGTGACCTAAAGAGCCGGTGCGAGGTTACGCTTTACCCGTTTTTGCCCGGTAAAATTGATAGCCTGCCGCGCTGCTCAAATTCCCACTCATTCTATTCACTAAAAGTTAATATACAAAGATACATATATTTCTCCTTTTTAGTTAAACTTTTTTTTTTCTCCAAAAGTTAATACAAAACCTAAAACCAAATCAAGACTCGTTTGAACGTATTTTTAAATTGATTGAAAGTGTTTTTAGTGATTCTAAAAAAAACACTTGAAGTGTTTTCAGTAAAAAAAACACCAGATATGCGTTTATTTCAACAAGCATTTGATGTGATTTTGAAACCCAAAATCAATCTTACCAAAAGCACATCCAGTCAATTAAAAGTATTTTGAAACGAGTTCTTAGTTCATTGAAAAGTTTGAACTACTTATCATTTGAGTTAAGTTTTTCAACGTAAGCTTGTAAATAAATATGTTATTAAAGTGATCAGATAAAATGAAATAAGACTCGTAGATGATGAGGGGGTCGTAATCTGTTTGCCTTTTTTTTATTTTTTATGTAAAGATAATGTTTCTAATTCTTTTGATGTGTACTCAAAAATTTGTTTATCCGCTATGTGTACTCCAGATGTTACTCAACAAAAAGTGATATAAGAATTTATACCCAACTAAAAAATGGAATTAAACTATTTATTATATTGGAAAAAAAAAACTCAAACACCTTATATAATAACACACTTGGTGTTTTAAGGTGGTTTGCCACCCAATTATTTAAATAGCACACTTCACTTTCACAACTTGTTACTAAATATATAATTCAAATAGTCCTAATTTTTTAGTGGAAAAGGTAAAAGCAATAATTGAGTTTTGATCTCAATGAATATATATAAATAAAATCTACAAAATACCATACAAAAGGTAGAATATTTTGTAAACAAAATGATAATCTACATTAAATTGACTTAAACTTCGAGAAAGAGATTTAAACTCGAGTAAATAGATTTTATATATCCGCTCTACTTGCAACTAAACCATAAAATTACAAACATGCAATATCTTCCCTCATCTGCCCATTGAAGATGGGCTAAGCTACAAGAGACTGATAGCCTTCATATATGGGCATTACCTTATTAGAGTTCGACAATTTGGAACGAGACACAAATATATCAGTCAAAAGGGCATTATTAGTAACATATAACGGTGTGACAAACACGTCGAAAAACTTTTCATTTGTCAACGCAACACGGTCCACAAGTGAGCTTGATGCAGCTGCAATGAAGCTGTAGAAAGACTTCAGGAAACCATACATAATGTAATGAAAAGGGCTATTTCTGAATGCTACCATAACTTAAACGTGTTTTTTTTGCGGCAGAGAAAGAAGTCGACGAGAAGATGTAGCACCATCTTAACCATACAATCTCTTTCAATGGTCCGGATGAAAACCCTAGTAAACAGAGAAACAACACCAAAAGTAAGCAGTCTATAAGATTGAATTAGAAATCCCATGTGTTTCTCATCCACAATTCGCTAAAATAAAGCAAATAATGTCGCGATTTCAACCAATGCATACATCTGAAAAAGGAAGAAACCGGAATGGAAACGGGCCTAAACTATAGGGCACTATGTTCTGGAATTTGAAATGATTGAGACCAACGTTAATTAAACTGTCTTTGAGTCCTCTGGCTTGTGAAGAACCGGAAAACAGAATGCTCACAAGATCCGGAAATGGCAACTGCAAGTACCGACAAAACAACAAATAGTAAGTGCATCAAAATGCTACACATTACTTGCAAAAAAAGAAAAACGGACCAGGTAGGTTACGGATGTGTTGTTTTGTTTAGCAAAGCAAGCTTTAGGCTGGGCACAACGTTCCAAATAGCAGCCGCCTACCCAATAATGGTAGGCAATTTGTGACCAAAGGGTTCATAATCTCACCATCCAAACTAAGTTGACAATACAAAATTTCCTGACCAAAGGTTTTCTATGATATTGTTCTTAGATTGGATGTTAGACTCAGAAGAAAGATTAATAATAATTCAATGTTACTTGATGAACAACAGAAATTTACTGAAAAAGCTGTCAATTATATATTCTTTGGAGAACTTTTAAGAACCTCAATAGAATTAATACGAAATGTTAACCAGTGCCCTCCCTAACAAAGAAGTTATGACAAGTAATCAAATCATGAATGCATTTAACAAAGAAAAATGAAATGAAATGAAACGACACTTACCCGAGTAGACCCCTGCCTTGCCATGTTCTAGGTGTCATGGTTAAGTTAACTTGAGCACCTTGCCTTACAAGTATTACAGGTATCCCACGGCCCTGATTAGCTTGAGCCTCAGAAGCAAGTTTCTGCAACAAATTATCGCCATTTTCCACACTACCAAATTTAACAATCTGATCTTCAAGCTGCAAACCATCCTCTGCTGCTGGTGATTCATCAGCTATCTCATCCATCAACGCGAAGGGTACGCTCACAATCACATCCACATCCATGGCATTGGTAGAACCAGTATGAACATTGGTTGAGGATGCAGATGCAACCACGTTGACAAATGATGCGCTTTGGCCATCTGACATCCATCACCACAGAAACATTAGACAAAAATGCAGGTGTCACATATCTTGATAGATACACAGTACAATATATATTTAGCTCCAATCTGGAAAGGCCAATAAATCTCAGAATTCTCACAATGCACAGACACTCACTACTCACACACAGAATACATATCAAAACACGAAACAAATTAAACCGTAGAAAATGTATCTTTCCTACCAAAACGATAATACGAATGCCGGGTTTCAAAAACCTACCTGAATCTTTGAGTGATGATTGTTTCGGAGTAAGCCTTGCCGAATGCAGAACTTCTATATTTCGGTTCAATTTCTCGGTTATCTCTTTGTGATCATTTCGCAATTCTGCAATTACAAGCAAGACCACAAAGAAATAACATATACCAACATCAGAACCGCCATTAGAAGCAATAAACAAAGCTCCCCAACCAACTTATAAGTGAAAAACAATAATTTATTACGATTAATTAATTTAATATGCAATTTGTTCAAGTACAAAAGTAAAATATCGTATTTTTACCAGCAAGACGACGCCTTTCCGCTCGCACAGCTGGGATGTCAATGTCTTCGCGAGGAAAACCCTACACATTCGAAGAGGACGGAACACCAAAAACCCTAAATCCCTAAATATTGTAAATTAAAAAAAAAAAAGAAAACAAAAAAGATTGACCTCGGAGTCAAGGAGGTTGCCGGAGATTCCAGGGCCGCGGGGCTGAGTAAGACGCTCGATGATGGCGTTCATCTCCGCCTCCAGGGCAGTCCTCTTCTCCATCAGGCCCATCGTCTCCCCCTTCAGACTCGTTCCCACCATTTTACTTCTCTTCCTCTTTTTTCTTTTCTTTTCTGTACTTGAGTTGGGACTGTGAGAAAACCACAGAGAATAAAACCAGCGGCGGTCAGTCAGGGTCATTTTGGTAAAATCAAATAAAAGTTTCACGTGCTTGACACATATATCATTCCTAATTACAAGATGAAAATTTGGGCGTCACGAAAGTTTTCTGATCTTCGACCCTTTGTAAATTGATAAGCAATATCATCGAATTTCAAACTGCAAATATTAATAGTACGGTTGAGAATAAAGATGGTTATTTTTGTACCAATATTAATAGTACGATTATTCTTGTCTTTAGAAAAATGAAAACCTTTAGGATGATTTAAACTTAAAAAAAATGGAGGGATTTCATTCTTGATAAAAAGGACAAGACATTGTTTTACGGAGTTTGATTCTCTCTCCTCTCATTTTATCTTCTCTTCAGTGTCCTCCTCTCTCTCTCTTTCCCTTTTTTCTCACTCTCCATAGAGAATGCTACATTTGACGTGATATAATCTTAAGCGTTCAAGTAGGAGAGCATTAAAAAAGAGGGAAAATGGGAGAATTTATCGTACAACAAGTGATATATCTATTTGTGGTCATAACGAAAGATTCTAATGTAAGAGTGAAATATACAAAAGAAATACTAATACGGCGATACACTTTTGGCGTACTAGAGAAATACCCATTTGAACTATGGGTCACATGACCTAAAGTTTTTAGTTAAAAATGATTTTTCCTTGGTTTGTAAAGACGTAGTTTTCATAACATTACTAATATAAATGACACATTAATATTCGATAACATATCAATATGCTTATTTGATGGTCGAACATGCCTTGTGATCAGATAATCCGACCATTTGGAAAATATGATTCTCTTAATTAGAAAAAGAGAAACCGGGCCTGCAGTCGAGCCCAACCATTTGGATAATCTCCATGGACTGGCATGCCTGATGTTGGAATTATATCTAAAGCCCAAAACTGAAAATAAATAAGAAAAATGAAAAAAAAAAACCCTCAAAAGTTTTATCAAACGAAACGAATTCATATTTTTTGAAAAAAAATGGGATAATTGTGGGATCACTTCATATTGTACTTCAACGATCCGAAATTATCTATGTTCGTCAATTTTTTTAAACTCAACTAAATGTCTCAAATATTTTCAATTTGACTAATATTTTGCAAGAAAAATTTATGAAATGCAACTTAAAAAATAAACAATTCAAATCGTTAAAATTTGATGTGATGTAAACTCGATAACTACCCATTTTTTCTTTTCGATATATCGATATTTTTATATTAAATCATCCGTTAAAAAAAATATGAAAATTCCTTCCTTTAAAGGCCTCGATCGTCTAGAGACAGGCTCATTATAAATACAGAGGACTAGGCAGCACTTAAAAATGGTGACTGCCGTTGTAGTGTCATTGGCGTCTACGCTTATTGCCGTCACTTCACCTTCGTCCTCTTCCTCCTTTTTGACGAAATTACGGTCTGCCCACAGTCTCCGACTTTCTTTTGCAGGTACACACCTGTGCTCTCGCAGAGGGAAGCTCATGGCTCACACTCTCGCTCGGGCCAATCTCGGCCTCACTCACCCTTCTGGCATCGACCCCCCCAAGGTATATTTCTCTCATCGCTTTCCGAATCCAGTATATCTATGTTCTTCAATGGAAGGTTGTAACTTCGATCATTTTTTTGGGTTGGTTTGTGAAAAATGATTTTCTGATAGTGGGTTTGTGGTTATTTAGAGGTGTGAGTGTTGTACTTGTTGGTTTTTCATGTAATTTGATGGATTTGGTGGGTTTATATCTGTAAAGATTCGATCTTTTTATTTTTTGCTTATATACAATCAAAACGATATAAACAAAAAATATATGGATCATGTTGAATTTGATTTATTATATTGGATTCGGTTGTGGAAGAACTTGAATATGTTGAACTGACATGTGTGTTAATTCCTGGAAGATCTCTTTTGCCGCGAAAGAGCTCGATGCAGCAGAATGGAAAGGAGACCTACTTGCAGTGGGTGTCACAGAGAAAGATTTGGCGAAAGATGAGAACTCCAAGTTTCAAAATTCAGTATTGAAGAAGCTAGATTCCCATTTGGTTGAAGCATCTTCTGAGGAAGACTTCACCGGAAAGTCGGGCCAGTCAACAGTTGTTAGGCTTCCAGGTCTTGGCTTGAAGAGGATCGGCTTGTTTGGGCTTGGCCAATCTGCTTCGTCTACAGAGGCTTTCACCTTTTAAATTGCAGAGAGGAATAGTTCCAGAAGAAATCCAAGTCGCAGCTCCTTGTATTGGAATGTAAAAAAAAAAAAAAAAAAAAAAAGGGGTTAACGGGTGAAATGGGTTGAAACGGATTAGGTTCGGATGATCCGTTAGCTTAACGGGTTGGGTTCGGATGATCCGTTAAATTAACGGGTCAGGTTGACCCCAATCCAAATCCAATAAACCCAACCCGTTTACAGGTCTACTTAAGACTTCCGTTCATCCCCACTACTTAATTACTAGGAGTCTAGGAGTGGGAGATAATAGATAGAACGTGCTCGGTAGAACTAAAAGTTTTGTACTCTATTACGGAATTAACTACAATACTTACATGTATTTAATACAATTAATTTGACATATTTCTAGTATAAATTTCTTCTTTCACATCACTAGTTGGCTGTCATAAAGCAGCAATTATTTTCTTTTAGCCAATTTGATTGAGCCAAATCTCCCCTTAACTCAAGGACAAGCAATGTCAGGGGCATTTAATTAGTCTATAAAAATCATTCAGTACTACGGTCTAGTGATATCCAGCTACCCCACCCCATAACGTAGATAATATTGCTTGTTGAAAAAAAAAACCTACAAATTGACTAGTTTAACTAGGAAATTATTCCTTTACCAAATTCTCTCTTTACATTATTATACCAGGCTTCTAATCCTAATCATCAAAATCAACCCAATGATTGGGATTATGTTACATAGTCCAAATTAATTTTATTGTTGGCATTCCCGAACATGAATCGAAAGATAAATGATAAACACACCATTTTTATTCTCTCACAAATCTGTTTAATTTTGTTTGTTGTTTCCATTTGATTTATTTAATTTGATGGCCAAAAATAAAAATGAGTGCAAGAAGCTAAAATGAGTGCAAAAATTATAATGATAAACACACTCTACGGTATTTTGCACCTACAATACAATACCAAATCTTCTTTTTGTTTCTGTTCAAATGAAATATTTGAACAAAATCATCTTTACAATTGTTGCTTAACTAGAGACAGCTTAATGGGCAAACGATCAACCAAATGAACTTCATAGCGAAAATATCCCACAAAAAAACCGCACTCAGCGTAATGCAGCTGTCACAGGACGCATAGCGTGGTTGGTTTTAAGGCTGCCGCCACCACGGCTGACCTTTTTGCACGGCGATGATCTCGCTCTCTTCCTTTTCTTGTCCAAAGAACTTCCACTCTGAGGTCCTACCATGGCAGCTAGGAGTTGACTTGCCCTCCCCTTAGTCAGACTTTTTTTTGAAAGATATCTGCGAGCTTCAGTTCTCTCTGCATCATCTACAACATTGTTCAAAGCTCTTTTACACAACACATTGTCCGCTGACTTCAAATGATCCTTTCGAATAACATTGTTCAATGATCTTTTACAGGTCACATTGTCTGCTGACTTCACATGATCACATGGAAGAAGAAAATTTGGTTCTGATAAATTCCATTCAAACTCGTTAAGTTAGTTGCATTCATAAATTTCATGAAAAAGCCAGTAAATTTTTTGAACCAGATTGAATTTTCTTACCTGGAGACTCAAAAACCAAATCTGGACTTGGAGATCTGGGTGGCGTTGTAAGTTGGAGAATACCTTTAGCAGACCCTTTATGAAGGCCACTTCCAACAAGAGTTGATGTACTACATATATTCTCAGTGTTGAGTGACGCTTTATCAAAATTGTTTCTTCCCCAACCTGGAGTCAAAGCATCAATGACAGCACCAGTATCTATAGTCTCCTTGGAACAACCAGCATCACGCCTAGATCCTTTAATCCGTTCAGAAAGTCCACTAGCTGCACCTCTAGTGTCAGAGACCTCAACTCCTTTAGGTCTTACTGGACTCAACGAAAGAGTAACCATCTCACGAGCATCGGTGGGTTCATTGGCAGCACGACAAAGAACATCATTCGCATTAGGAGATAAATTACTGATGTTCTCAACATTCTCTAGAACCGACTTAGGTGATGTACTCATAATAGCTGGATCCAAGCATGGCTTTAGTGCTTCCACTACACTCGAAAACCAGGGAGTACCCTTCCTTGCATAGAAGAGAATGTATGCCCCCTGTGATAGAACAAGTTCTTCTCGAACCCTAGTGACCTACAAAAAGAAAAAGAGACATGAATGGCAACCCAACCACTTCCATACACATCAGATTCCCAAGAATTATAAAGCCGCGCAGGTAAAACAGTCACACTGAATACTACAAAATTTATACAGGAAGTATTCACCCTTGAGTCATCCAACCTATGCCATGTATCTGGAGACGACCGAATGAAGCAAAAGTAATGCCCAGAAGTAGATGAGAACCCAACATGCTCCACAATTGCATAAAGTTCGTAATTCAATTCCACCTATTGCAACAAAATAGGGAATTAGAACTCCAGGACGACACCCATTTTTTCATTTTCGTTACATTCAAAGAAACCAAACCCTTGACACAACCTAATCCTAACCCATTACTCCCAACCTTCCACACCAATTGAGCCAACCCCAAGGGCTTGAGAGACCACACATTTAAAATTACGGTACCTAAATTGTGCACATAACATTCAGCTGACCTTTATTGTAAGATCATTTAATTATTATCATGTATTAACAAACCTTGCATTTCTCGTAACTGAATTCAGGTTGAATAATAAGCTACTAAGCAGCATTGTAAATATACTTATAAGCAGCAACTCACATCGCTGTCAATGTCATTGCCACTAGTGTATGGCTTCAAGTCCAACTCCAGAGAAAACTCTACATGTTTTTCAATCTTCTGAACATTAGATCCTTCAGTCTTAAATCTCTTTAGATGAAATGCAGCAACTTGAGGGGCCTGGTCAACCACAAGCTGCTTCTCCACCGACACTGCTTCTTTGCACTTCTCACATGTAAACTTTGTCTCCGAGTCATTGATATTTTCTATCTTAGTGAAGGACTCCAGAGCCCTTGGAAGTGTATCTGCTTCTTCAATCTCCAGACTCAGATCAATCAGAGGTTCATACGTGTCAGAACAGTGACCGCAATTGCAACATCGGAGCTGAAAGCAATTCATACATACAAATATCAATAAAAGTTATAACTGAAAATTGATTTTCTGGGTTTCCCATCAAATGTTAACCATAATACAAAGAACAACGGCAGTCACATGTAGTCATACTTTGCTTAGGAGACGACCACCAAAAACCCTTTCCACAAGGTTTTTATCTTGCACAGAGGAACTCTCATCCTTTTTCATACAATCCAAAGAAGATCTCTCAAGTTTATCTAAAAAACACTGCAAGAACTCATGTGCATCTTCTTGCTGGTATCTTTGGAAGTAAGATGAGATATCTAGTTGCATGAGGGGTTAAGAATCACATTCCAATGCGAAAATTCTGGAGTAAAACTTAAGCATTTTCAAATCCACGAGTAAAATTATAAACATTACAAAGTGTAATGGAAAATCCAAATTTTACAAATATAAAGTCAAAATCATTATAATATAAATATCATTTCATGTGAATGAAAGGATACGATTCAAATTGTCAACAAGTTTCCATGGTGAAACAACTCTTCCTGAAGAAGCTATTGAAAGATCAATGTGGTCACGAAGAGCACAAAGAATGCAGAATCCTTCACTACCACCTGAATACTCCCAATTTCAGAATTAAATCAGTAAATTTGACCAAGAAATCATCATAAACCGGCAATAGAAACTAATAAATGAATATGAAAAAGCTGCAAAAGAAACTAAGGTCTTACAATCACAGGGCATCGAATGATTGGAAGAGCGAAGACCCTCCAAGAGCGGCACAGTGTGTGTAAAGCACTGCAGGATTGCATTCATAAAGCATGTGTTACCTAGATTTGCAAGCCCTGCAATCTGCAACACCAAAACCACAACAAATCTCAACATCCTCAGATTACTGAAATCAAAATAAAACGGAAAAAAAGAAAGAAAAAAAAACCGAAACAAGCACATCCACAAATGGTAAGCAAAGAAGCATTAATACATGTAAATGTTTATAAAGATGCAAAAAAAACAAAAAGAGCATACCACCATAGAGGGTTTG
Source organism: Pyracantha coccinea (assembly GCA_028566515.2). Lineage (NCBI taxonomy): Eukaryota > Viridiplantae > Streptophyta > Magnoliopsida > Rosales > Rosaceae > Pyracantha > Pyracantha coccinea. Next base: position 2,143 of record JAOTRO020177622.1, on the reverse strand, counting down.
GTTTCTTCCATGGGAAACTGGGATTGTAAGGAAATCAGCGAATCCTTGGTAGAAGACAACGAAGTCCACGGAGAGAACCAAGAAGACGAAAATCGCAATGAATCGGAAGAATTCGATTCACAATTTGATAAATTATTACCGGCAAGATTGAGAGGCGAAGGCAGTAGAGAAGGTTCACCTTCTTCTTCTTGTTCTCCTTGTTCTTGTTCAAAAATTGGTGAAGAGCCGTTAGGGTTTGGTAAAGAAGAATCCGGCGATGGGTCGCCTAGGGCTTTCAGAGGCGAAGACCCATCTGCATTTTTGGGCATAGAAGCCAAGGCAAGGCCGTCCATGGCGTCAGGTTGGGAAAATGGCGGAGACCTATCGAGGGTTTCTGCCATTGAAGCTGGAGAAGATGAAATTCTCAGTTGGGCGTTTGGAAGAGGTGAACCAGAAGGCGAAGAGTTGTTTCTGAGAGAGGAATTTCTTCCATTGGTGACTCTGAAGAGATGAGGAGGTGGGATTTACAGAGAAATGAAATTTGAGTGAAATTGGAACTTGGGTTTTGGCTCCACGAATTAGGAGGGAAATGAGGATTTGCTTTTTTTAGAATTTTTAGAATTTTTGCATTTTCATATTTTTTGGAGCGGTATATTTTTTATTATGATGGTAATACTTAAAATCCTATTTATTATCGTTATATAAGTTTAAATTTCGACATCATAAAAATAAATCTTAAAATTTAAATTTATTATAAATAGAGTTGTAAGTAAAAATCTATCATTTTTAGGGTTTTGGAATTTGAAGAGCCGGTTGGGATGGAGAGGGAAAAGCCAAAAAATGTTTCAAAAATATTTTTTTTGGGTTTAGGAAAAGGAGGGAAAACTCCATTTTGGGGCCAAATTTGAGCAGAGAGAGCCAGAGGGAAAGAGTGAATCACTTGGCTTGAGTTCCAACCATGCAGATATTTAAAAATTAAAAAACAATTCATCCCACGTTCTTAATAAAAATTTCTAACTTTTACTTAACCACTCTTAATTTCTTATACCATATTCAATCATTAGGTTAAAACTTAAATTTTTAATCCATAAAATTTAGGTTTTAACTCATAATTGTTGCAGTCGAATTAGATTAAGAATGTGATTATGTAAATCCTAACATATCTGGGATAATTTATTATTTTATTAAATTGATATACATGCTATTGATTCAATTTAATTTTTATGTGTTGAACGTGATACAACGCATTGGAGATTCAATTCTGACTTTCCGAGAAGGACCTTCTACAAAATTCAAAGGCTTTTATTGTTTTCTGCCAATCAGGTACGCTTAAAATAAAAGAAGATATTTGAAACGATCATGAACCATGAAAACATTCCCCATGATGCATGAACCCCCTACATTTATATTTATGCTTCATATATTTGTCAATATATATATACATGTTTCATGTATTACGCAATTTTTGCTATGAGGAATTTGTGAGTCAAAGAATCGGAAAAAAAAAATTAGAAGCAATTAGGGTTTTTCAAACTGATGTGATATAAATGTAGCACACAAATTAAGCCCTCTTGTTGACAGTTGTAGTAAAGATGCAAGTAGGGATCGTTCTAGGCCGGCGATTAGGAGGAATTGCTAATCGACTCAAATTAAACTCAAAAACACAAAACTAGACTCAAATAGACAAAACAAGACTCGAAGATACTTAACTAAACTCCTATGACTCAAAACTGACTAAACAAACTCAAAAATGCACAAAACACACAAAAAGACTCAAAACAGGTTCTAAGGGTTACTTTGGACGAATTCTAACCTAAACTTGACTCAAAATACTAAAAGACACAAATTTGGACAGATTCTAACCTAATTGACACAACAAAGTAAAGGGGATTGGGTTTTGGACGAATTTAAAGTAAAACATGTAACTTAAAGACTTAAACAGATTTTAGCACGAAATTGGTGACTTGGATGGATGATGGGCTAGCTAGAGTTCCTTCTCCACACATGACACACTTGCATACAAATCGATTTCCAGTTGTTCTTTCAATAAACCATGAACCTCAATGCCCCAAATTAACCGTGAACTACACTAATTAACCTTCAGATTTTCCTAAATTCATTGAATTGGACTCTGCGCCGACAACCAAATTATTCTTCACAAGTT
>JAOTRO020177598.1:0-11628 GCA_028566515.2 Pyracantha coccinea | reverse complement strand
CCTAAATCCTTAAGATCAAACTCAGACATGAGAGACTGAATAACATCATGGAGGGCAGTGGGAGAGCTCCCTGTGATGATAATATCATCCACATATAGAAGAAGGATCACAATAGCACTGCCAACTGTCTTGACAAATAATGATGAATCGGAATAGGTGGACTGAAATCCAAGGGTAGGGAGAAAAGTAGTGAACCTTTCATTCCAAGCACGAGGGGCTTGCTTCAAGCCATAGAGAGACTTATGGAGTTTACAAACCAAGTGAGGATTCCGAGCATCTTCAAAACCAGGGGGTTGGGACATGTAGACATCCTCCTGCAACACTCCATGCAAAAAAGCATTTTTAACATCAAGTTGTCTCAATTTCCAACCATGATGAGCAGCTAAAGCCAAAACCAATCGCACAGTTGTGGGTTTAACGACCGGGCTAAATGTTTCTCCATAGTCCAAGCCGGCTTCTTGACTGAACCCTTTGGCGACTAACCGAGCTTTGTGCCTAGCAATTGTGCCATCTGAGTTCTTCTTGATTTTGAAGACCCACTTACAACCAACCAAATTTTTCTGAGATGGAAGAGAAACCAGTGACCAAGTGCCCTGAGAATGAAGGGCCTCAATTTCCTCGTGCATGGCTTTAAGCCAAACTGGAACCGTAAGTGCAGTCTTGTAGGAAATAGGTTCAACCAAGGACATATCCACAGGGACTGAGGCATCTAGAACAGTCAATAGAGCTTTCTTCTTGACAATCCCAGATTTGCTTCGAGTTTGCATAGGATGCATGTTAAGTGGAGCAAGTGGAAGAACAACTTGAAGACTTTCAGGAGCAAACAAAGGATCCACAGGGAGTGCAGAGGATGCCGATGCAGTGCCAGTAATGGACCCAGAGACATTAAGAGGTGTGGACACAGGACTATGAGAGGAGGAAGTGGATATAGAGAGGACGGTGAGGACACTGGGGGTAAAAAAGGAGAAACTAAAACATTATCAAGGGTGGGAACTAATGGTGGTAAGGGAGGAACATGAGAAATGGATGATGTGACACACTGTGCAGACTGTGTTAATAAACTAGAATAAGGAAACTCTAGTTCGTTAAAAAACACATGTCGAGAAATATACACTTTATGTTTGAGAACATCAAAACAGAGGTATCCTTTGTAGTGAGAAGCATAACCAAGAAACACACATTTAGTAGTCTTAGGTTGCAGTTTAGAAGAATTGTAAGGGCGCAGTAAAGGAAAACACGAACAACCAAATATTTTCAGATGAGATAGGACGGGAAGTTTGTCAAACAAAAGGTGAAATGGAGATTTGTTGTGTAAAAGAGATGATGGCAACCTATTGATAAGATATACAGCAGTATGACATGCAAAGGACCAAAACTGGGAAGGAAGTTTAGCATGTTGCAGTAAGGTTAAGGCAGTTTCAACAATATGTCTATGTTTACGTTCAGCTATACCATTTTGTTCAGGGGTATAGGGACAAGATTTGTGATGAACAATGCCCTTAGTCTGCAAGAAGTTATGGAGTTGGTTATTGACATACTCACCACCCCCATCAGTTTGCAAGATTTTAACAGAAGCTGAAAACTGTGTGTGAACAAAAGCACAGAAGGAGACAAATGTACCAAAGAAATCTGATTTATTAACAAGAGGAAAAAACCAACAGAATCGAGTACATTCATCAATTAAAGTGACATAGTACTTGAAACCATCCATCGAAGTACAAGGTGCAGGACCCCATAAGTCACTGTGAACAACCTCGAATGGAACAATGGATGAATGAGATCTAGACTCAAAAGGAAGCTTAGTGAACTTGCCTTCTAAACAGCTAGTACACAAGACAGGATTTACATCTTTAGCACAGGGAATAGTTGCATTTCGAAGCATTAAGGAGACAGTAGAATTAGAGGGATGACCTAAACGACTATGCCAAAGATTAGAGTTGACAAGTCTTCCAAAGCACGCAACAACTGGAGGCATGTTTATTTGAGAACGAGCAAGGGAAGGAATTGGATAGAGACCATTACTGCACTGGCCGTGGTACAAGATCCTCCCTGTGGCTTTGTCCTGAATCCAAAAAGAGTAAGCATCAAAGATCAGCCAGCAATTATTATCAAGACAGATCTTATGAACGGAGAGCAAATTATGAGATAACTGTGGAACATATAAGACAGAATTGAGTTTAATGGGGTGAACCGAAGGTTTGATAATATTACTACCAACATGAGACACTTTCAAACCTTCCCCATTAGCAGTTTGAACAGTCTCATTGGTAGGATAAGGAGATGCCAGGGAGAGATTCTGAAGATCAGAAGTCATGTGATTTGTAGCACCCGAATCAGCAAGCCAAAATTGAGGTGTCGCCGGTGAAGACCTAGCTTGAGAAGATGGAGTGAACACAGTGTGCATGGCATGCATTGGCGGCTGAGAAGGAGAGGCCGGAGAAGCATAAGAGTATCCTGCCATAGGTGCAGATGGAGCATAGGATTGGGAGAACTGAGAGGCACCAATGAAATTTGGACCCTTTTCATTGTAGAAGCAAAACCATGTGGAGTGATTGAATTTGCCACAGATATGACAGCCTTGTCGTGTTGGAGGTGAAGATCCACAAGAAGCAGCAGAATGACCAAAGGTATTACACAATTGGCAGAGGACTGCAGTAGAAGATGATCCACCCCGTGGAGAACTGCCAAGTACACCAGAACCAGAAGTGGGGAACATAGTATAAGATTGGCGAGCAAAACGCGAACCTTGATGAAATTTGCCCCTGCCTTTCTGTTTGTTATGGATAGGCTGCCTATGACCTCCAGAAAAATACGATGACGGACCAGAGGAAGAACCATAGTTGTGATAAGCCTGAGGCGGATGTGACATATGGGAGGATTTAATCTCAGTGGAAGAAGTATTAGCTATCATAGCAGAAAGAAACGGAGACTGCACAGTGTGATCAACAACCAGCTCCTCAGCAAGAAGTTGGGACCGGAAATCCTTAAGCGAGATAACACTCTCACGCCCCCTTATAACTGTCCGAAACGTGTTGTATTCTGATGGTAAGCCATTCAACGCCAGGATGACAATGTCTTCATCAGCGAAATGAACACCAGCAGCGGAGAGATAATCTCGAGCCTCTTTGATTCGCTGAAGGTATTGAGACACTGAATCAGACCCCTTTTTAATAGTCTGAAGGTTGGATTTGAGCTGAAAAATACTGGTTCGAGAGACAGTAGAGAACTGTTCACGCAATCGGGTCCACAGATCCTGAGCACTAGTACTCCCAATGGCACAAGAAACAGCAATAGGGGATAATGTAGCTGTGATTAACTGCATTAAAGCCCGATCATGCATCTTCCAGACAATATATGCATCATTTTCAACAGGCGCAGTATCAACACTCGACTCAGCGGAGCAAGGAAGCAACTGAGATGGACATTGATGAGTACCATCCACAAAACCCGAAAGACCATGACCATCAAGCAGTAATTGCAATTGAAAATGCCAATTCAAGTAATTCGAATCATCAAGTTTGACATTGACAGAGGTAGAAACAGTAGAAATAAGCGAAGTAATTGGAGATTGAACAATGTTGAGTTGAGCAGCAGTCACCATGATTACACCAAAAACAAGTCTTGTAAAGCAACACGAAGAATCGAGCACACAAAAAATCTGTGACCACGGAAACCCTAGAAACGAAGAGTACGAAATCTGGACGAATCGAGAAATAGCAATCGGAGAATGACGAACCTTGAGAAACAGAGACGAAGGATAGCGGAAGCTTGTTAGAGGATCGAAAAAGCGTTAGCGATCGGCGATTGATACCATGTTAATCACCATAGCTGACCTTGAGTAGGTTGCAGTAAGAAGGAAGAAGAAGAGTCGAAGAGAGAGAAACAGATAGAGAGAGAGAGAAAGATATTTCTTATATTTCTTAACAACCAAGTTATTACATCACACTTGTATTTATATGCTACAGATCATAACAATCTTGTCTAACTACCTATCTATATGAGTGACAAGTGTCCTAATCTTGCACCATTGAATATTCCCTAACATCATTCTCTTCATCTCGTTGAGACAAAAATCATACTTCTCGACGAGACAAAGAGAATGGTACCTTTCTCGATGGCTAACTCGCCTTAGTTTAGCCGAAAAAAGGCTCAAAAGTGGCTAACTCGACTACCAAGCCAGCCAATTTCAAGCCGTTTTTCGGCCAAACCAGTGCGAGTTAGCTTTTGATAAAGGTATCATTCTCTTCATCTCGTTGAGAAGTATGAGTATTGAAGAAATTATGAACGTTTAAAATTTACCCAATTTCCAGCGAGTTTTCCTGTTTTCCCACGGACCAGTCACCTTTCAGGCTATTTTCCGGTCATCTCCGGAAACCATTGGTCTTCCAAATGGGTATAATCTTGTTCTACACTTTCCTATCTTCATTTTGATATATTATGGGTTTAATTTGATTAAGAAACGATTGAGTTACGAAACATTGAAAATTGCCCAAACTTCCGGCCAAGAGTTCCAAGACACTTAACGGGGTTTTTAACAGAACGACCAAAATAATGGATGGTGGACAATCTCAGAGACTATTTTTATTGATTTTCAATCTGAATAACCAAAGTGATGTGTTATGAAAATCTCAATGATCATCTTGGTTAAAAAATCTAAGAAAAATGATAAAAACGATATAATGATAAGTGTACCAAAAAGCAGACCAAGTGTGAATAATAGCTTGAGTTGTCTGGGAGAGTTGAGAGTACCAAGGTTAGACAACACTGCAGAATCTAGTAATTTACAGCTGTATTTTTTGGAATACATGCAATTTATCTCTCACATAATTCATACAAAAGTTGAAAATTGTGGTAAGGGCTTTGTGAACAATGTTAGAAAGATTAAGTTTATTAATAAAATTTACAAATTAAACAATGTGTCACATTATAAATTAAGCACATTTATTAAAGTTTAATTAATAATTTAATTATCAATTTTTATATTATTTAATTTATTAAATTTTATCTATAAATTTATTCACCTTAATATTACTATTTTTTTATTGCTCCAAATACCGATGCGAAACGAATTCCTCGCAGTTGCAGGGTCCACTGCTTGTTTTCTTTTGTACTCAAAAGAGAAAGCAAACAAAAAAAATTAGTTCTTTACTTTTGGGGATTTTGTACTCAAATTTTTATATTTTTTACGAGCGTTATTTTACTCTACAGTTTAAACTAATGTCTTGTCATGAGAGTGAAGACAGTTTGAACACGAAAAACAGTGAACTAAAAAAATAGTCAATAGAAGAACAGAGCAATCTATCACTTGTACATGTTAAAATGGCTAGAATTTCTCATAAGCTGAATTTCCTTTTTTTTTTTTTTTTTTTATGAATATTGCTGAAAACCTTTTAGCAATGAGATAAAATGTGCAACAAAGCTCAAATCGGTTGCAACGAGGATAAATATTGATCTGCTTGATTTTGTAAACCCTAGTTACAAAGCTTGAGCCTCGTACAGATAACAAAATCGAGAGCAATTTATCCACCCCATACAGACTTAACCTCGTCCTAGACTAGATCATGTAACAAAAATATTCCGGGGACAGCGCGAGCAAGCGAGCGCTTGCTCGCTAACCCATTGCCCATGTATTATATGCAATGACCAGAAAACTGGTAACGAGAGGCCAAATCCATTGCTCAGAAATCTTATAGCTGCCGTTCAAATTTTCACTAGGTCCCATTCCATTTCCATATGCTGTTGATGGACTGGAGAGGCTTGCATTGCTCGCTGATAAGCTGTTGCGTCATAAAACACGAAACCTTATTATGCCATTACAAATCTAGATCACTAATAATGTCGTACCAAGTCTTGAAGAAAAACTTCAATAAGATTGAACAATCAGTCATCATCTTCAATAAAAAACAAATGACCGGTTGTATTCGGGTCCTACATAGACCCATTTTGGTGAAGCCCATGCAGAGGTCGCTTCGTTTGTGTCTTGCAAAGGAGAATGACTTATATTAATCGGTTACATAATCATGGTGATAACCCGTTTGGATAAAATTAATACGTGACATTATATTATTTCACCATAATGTCATGTATCCAGTTCATCCAAGTTGCTCACCTTGCACAAACGGTGATGCGACTTTGACTGCGACTGTCTCACTACTATTACACCATTTATTTAATTCCCCGAAACGGCCAAACGCAGTTATCAAAATTCTCATTGAAAAAACATTAAAAAACAGAAATCTAACCATGCAACTGTAACAAGTTGAAGGAGTTACCTGGATGGGAATTTGCACTTATCATGACCTGGATGGGAAAGGAAAAATACAGTTTATGTGAAGATCGCAATGAATCAGAAAAATGGATTTTCAGCATCTAAATCCAGCAGGAACCCATCTATGATTTAGCTTTTGATGTCCAATAAAAAAAATTTCCCAAAGAAAAAAAAAGAGTAAATAATATTAGAACCTACTGGGATTCAGAGAAGTGAGTGCGGCAGTGTTATCAAAGTTGCAACTATCGTCGGTCATGCCGTGCTTCAAAAAGTAGTCGTTGAAAGCGTAGGAGGCAGTGTTCTGGATGTCGGCGGGGTCGTAGCAGGGCCCACCTTGCTGGATTGGGCTGCAGTCGGCCCCACCAGGCCCGCATGCCCAGTTCAGCGCCGTCAGCAGGGGGGCGTCCTCCGCGTTGTTCTTGGCCACGCACCACAGCTCCGTCGTAACCACGCCGTCCTTGGCCGTGGAGGGCGGGATCAAAAGGCAGAAGAGGGTGAGTGAGAGGATGAAAGAGAAAGCGATGTTTTTGGGCATTTTGGGGAGAGAGAGAGAGAGAGAGAGAGAGAGGTGAGTGAAATTGGCGTTTGCTTCTGGGTTTGGGAGAGACGGAGAAATCGAGAGAGGAGCTGAGGTGGGGAATAATATTATAGCCGTTTGTTTTGGTAAAGCTAATTTATTAATTGTGGAAGATGGGAGGCCGGACGGGGATGCAGAGGAAAAGTGACCGTTACTTGAAGTAAAGGAAAGCAACTGAGCAAGTGACGGTGTGAGATCGACAAGCACGACTGAGGGAGAACACAACCACAGACTACACTATTACGTGTTAGAGGAGAGGTTGTCCTTTTGCAACTAATGTATACTTCCATTATGTACTTACCACGTGTTCAAACTTACATAATTATCCAATAAATATTTGTCATGTAATGTCATATATTACGAGTTACACGAGAGTTTGTCAGTAGAGACTTATGTAAATGTAATTGTTATAAACTATTATTAGATACACTCATAAAAATTTGGACATGTCTAGGTTTCCAAGATGAATAATTTGGCATAGCTCAATTTTTGTGCAAATGGCATCTTACCTCATTTTCGGAAGAAGGATCCTCATTAATGTACGATAGATGGTTCCGATCACGAGATCCAAAGACTTATGATTTTTAACCACATAATGTATGATAGACGGTCTCGATCACAGGATCCTTAGGATCCCCATAAAAAAGATTCGACGAGGGTCCTTTTCCCTCATTTTCTATGTGTCGTTTGACGTGCCTCGTTCCATGTGTTGTTCTAGTTAGGCTTATAAGTTGAGCTACGTGTTTTATGTAGATGTGGATGACTATACTTGTGTGTGATGCTTATGTAGCGTCTTGGTTTGACGTGCATAATAACTTGTATGCTCTTCGATTTTGATCTGTATTAATTATGAAATAAGTGATTTTAATATTATGCTGAAGACTATTTTTTATATAAATTTTGTGGTTTGTATTACTTTATTGAATATACCAAATACTTATAAATAATTGAGAAAATTGTAACAATGGTCTTTCAATTTTAACTCAATTGGAGTAATGGTCCCTTAACTAAAAATTCATGATCATTGGTCTCTTAACTCATCAAAAATGTGTAGCTATGATCCTTTTCGTCAACTTCGTTAGAATTCCATGAAAATGAGCCATGTTGGAATGACCATTACTACAATTAGGTTAAAATTGAGAGATCATTACTCAAATTGAGTTAAAATTAAGGGATCATTGTTACAATTTTTCTCATTTGGTTTTCCGTATTTGCACCTTGATTCAGCCTCGCCTACATCTCGCGTGACTCATTTTGACGGAAGTTCTAATGAAGTTGACAAAAATGACCATACATGCACATCTTGATGAGTTAAAAGGCCAATGGCCATTGATTTTTAGTTGAGTTGGGTTAAAATTGAGGAACCATGCTACAATTTCCTCTAAATGATTTTTATGTCGATGTTGCTATTAAATTCAAAAATAATAATTTAGTATTTGATTGAGTATATGTGTGTGTGTATATTATATGAGAGATGCTAAAGAAAGTTAAGATTCCATTATAAAATTAATTGGCAATATGGAGAGTAGACCAACTTACTTATAAGGTCTCTCGTCTTATCAATGTGGGATTCATTCTCAACACACCCCCTCAAGTGTGGTGAATTTTCAAGTCTAACGCGTGGACAACACAACCGGATAACGTGGAGCACGTGTGGCCATTTGGCTTCGCACGTGGGACAACCTACTTTGATACCATGAAGAAAGTTGAGGTTTCGCCATAAAACACATTGACAATATGGAGAGTAGCCCAACTTACTTATAAGTCCATGCAAGGTCCCTTCTCTCATCAATGTGGGATTCATTCTCAACATATCCCCTCACGTGTGGTAAATTTTCAAATTTAACACGTAGACAACACAACGGGGTGACTTGGAGAACGAGTGGTTGTTTGGTTTCACACATGGGACAACCTGCTTTGATACCATGAAGAAAGTTGAGGTTCCACCATAAAATCAATTAGCAATATGGGGAGTAGCCCAACTTACTTATAAACCTATGCAAGGTCTATCATATCATCAATGTGAATTCATTCTCAACAAATGCTAAGGAGACTTTCTCAAAAGTGGAACTCTCCATGGACTTTCTACCGATTCAATTTTTGAGAAATGCTAAGGGAACTCTCCATGGACTCTCTACTACCTCATGTTTTTGGCACACTACAGGAAAAGTGACTATTAGGGGTAGAACATTAGAGTCGGATATAAGAATTTGCCTCTATTAATTATCATTAGGGGCAAAAATATGATTTAGCCTCTACTAAGGTAATAGGGACGAAATAGGAAACTGCCTCAATTAATATTAGCAATAATAGGGACGGAATTAATTTTCCCTAACGATTTTTTTTTTTTAAATTTGAGCGGGAGATGAAATTTTGATGGCGTCAAATTTTTGCCAAAATCAGCATGTTTTTCGCAATTAAATTGCCTGTAACAATTTTTAAATTGTTTTTAGACTCATACGAAAAATATATTCATTTAAAAATTAAGTTAATATATAAATAATTAATTACTCTAAACCCTATTACTCCATTTCTCTTCTTCCTGCGCCGCATAATCTCTATCACCAGATTGCTTTTTTTCCCTTCTTCCTCCCTCTGTCGTCCCTCCACCTTCCACCTCTTACAAATAACCAGAAAGTGAAGGAAATATCGAAAGAAAGGTTTGCATTAATTCAACGGAGAGAAAAACTCGTTCTTTATAGTTTCAATCAAGGTTATTTCTCCTCTGAACTTTCTGTTCTGCAGGTTAATTTGAGGATGGAAGAGGTTGAAGTGCAGGCAGTTATATATCCCTAAATCGATATGTTTAAAGTCTTTCACAAGAAATTTTATTGTAGAGGTACATACTTTCGAATGGATTTTGTTTGTGGATTTTTTTTTTGTACTTTTAGATTTTGCTTGTAGATTTAACTGTATGTGGTATTGAAGTTTTATTATTGTTCAATTTGTTTTATAATTGCGGTTATGATTTATTTAGTCTAATAGTTGTTCTTTGCTATATTTACATTTGCTAATTGGGAAAGAACACAAGTTGAAATTGTTCGTCGTGCAGGGAAGGTAAGAGAAGAAACGGTTTCGAGATTTATTCTGGACAACTTCATCAGAGGTTAAGAACAAGGGATTGAAGAAAAGGTTTATTTTTCTGGAGAAGATGAAGAGTTGTTTTGGGTTATGTAACAGATGAGAACAGGAAATTATTCAAAAGAAATTATTTATCAACCAAATAAATAATATTTTATTGATTATGTATATATATATTTTTTATTATATTGAAAGTATTTGGGGCGGAAGCATTTGCCTTAAAAGATATTAGTGGAATATTTTTAAATAAGATTTTCCAACGTGGCAGATAAGCCTAATAGGTGCAGAAATTTGACACTATTCGCCCCTAATAACAATAGCAACGCCTCTTTTAGAGGCAAATACATTTTTCAGCGCTCCTTTCTATTAGGGACAGTTTTTCAAGATATTTGCCTCTAATAAAGACTTTTAGATGCAAATTTTGTTGCCCCTACTACTTACATTTCTTGTAGTGGGATCCCTACAAAAAGGATCCGGCAAGGATCCTTTTCCGTCACTTTATTCTATAAATACATAGCCGATCATGCAAATTGATGAAAGTTATATCAAGATGGAGATTTGGGAAGAGGGACTGGAGCCGGTGAGCCCTGCTGGCCACTATTTCAACAACTCTGTTTTATCAATATCAGTTCTTGGTGTTTTGGAATATGAAATTCCAATTGATGACTCTCAATTTCTGTCATTGCTCGAGAACGTGTTCCTGCCCAAAGGATATTTTGGCGCTTCTTTTTAAGTGATTTATTCTCCGAACTGAATATAAACTTATTCTGCGGTCATAGGATGAGGGCATGCAGAAGACTCAAAACTGAATATATCATATGTATTCAGCCAGGCTAACTGCCTGCTTGCAAGTCAATCTCAACGCCTTAATGTAAACCTAAAAAGTCTTCAAAAAAAAAAAAAATGTAAACCTAATAGAGTCTGAATGTCGTACTGTGTGCGTGGTGGGCATGATTTTTATTGAATGAGTATCCTTTTCAGATTCTAAATTTTGGAAATTCTTCAATCGTGTTTGTTCATCATTTATGGTGCAATCTGTTTTCGTCAGGTACTATTTATGTTTGATTTTAAATAAAAAATTTAAAATAATTTCTGACCACACGATATATGATGAACAAACAAGATGGGAGGATCCCCGAAATCCTCATAAAGAAAATCCGGAGAAGATCCTCATTCATTTTTATTAAGGAAAACTAATAAAAATAGCTTGAAAACTTTGAGTTTTAATGATAAAGGACAAAATAAAGGGTAAAGTGAACAGTAACATGATTGACTTTTTTGTGTAAAAATATGATTTTTCGTTAAAGTAAACAATACCGGAAAATTTTCGTTAAATTCCTTTTTTATTAGCCATTAAAATCTAAAGTACATTTACTTAAGACCATCTCCAATGGTTGGGCTAAAAGCCAAATTTTTTAGCCCGGAAAATTTAGCTTTTAGCCTAGAAATAGCTTTTCTGCTCCAACCGTTCTGACTTAAAATTTTAGCCTGGGATTATTAAAGAATGAACTTAGGCTATTTTTTTTCTTAAATTAATTTTTTTAATAAAATAAATATGTAGACTATCGTAAATTAATTTTATGAACATTATAATCTAAAAAAAATTTAAATTCCGATAAAAATTAAAAAATCACTAAATTTTCCACAAAGCAAGACTTCAACTTTCACCAATCTTTCAACCCTGGGCTAACTTTCAATTCAC
>JAOTRO020177588.1:0-11629 GCA_028566515.2 Pyracantha coccinea | reverse complement strand
ATGTAATTCTTCTGTACATCTCCTAATGTGCGAGTAAATATCAAATGTATTGGCAAAGCCGTGCTCATGCCTTTCGTCGAGTAGATTTCTATGTTTTACGGTCGTTAGGAATCGAATCAAAGACGTTCAACTTCGTGTAACTTATTTCCCTTCTATTTTGGCCATTTCGGATAACATTATTATGCTAAAAATTTGCTGGTTTGGAAGTTGGTTGTTCTTATTTTGTTTGTTGAATTTTGGAGAATAATTCCTGCAATTACATGATGCATCCCACCGAAACCTTACATGACTAGTTTTATTGGACCAATCCCAACCATTATCCTTACCCATTAACTATATGCTTATATTTTACATATTGTTTAATCAATATAGCTAACTATTAATGTCATTGAGAAAGGAGCAACTTACATGAAATGGGTTTATCGTTACATGATATTCCAATTCAATAATGCAATTTCATGTGTTGAAAAATATACACATGTCATTGTTAGAATAGGATGCCACGGTGGCATTAAATGTGTTCGGTGTAAATCATCAAAAGTAAACTACGGAAACGCAAAAAAAAAAAAAAAAAAAAAACCTCAAACTTACAAAATAAAATCACGTAATCATAGGGTAAATAACAAAATCCCGACAGGAACAATGGTGACCACAAGTGGCGCATTGTACCGTTGGTCCACATTAGTTCGGGACACCATACGTAAGATGCACTAGTGCGCCGGGAACAAATCCAGCCGAGCAAAAATCCTGCGACATGTCTCTCATCACCTGCTTCGGCGGGGCAGTAAATAAGTAAAACGGTAACTCCTGCCGAGCAACAACTTTCCTCATGTAATCCAACAAGCTCTGGATTTTATCCGACGGGTGAAAGGTCGCCTCCACTGTGCGGTTATCCGGAAACCGGACCTTAACCACCGCCTTTGTGATCGTCGACCCGCGTTTTGCGTACTCTGCCTCTCTAATCTTCTGCGTCTTGAGGAGCTTGTCTTCTTGCTGTCGCGGGCGCTGAATGCGGTAGTAATCCTCTGGGGTGAAGTCGTAGAATTCGTCTGCGTTCTCCTCGATATTGGCCGTGCGGTCGATGCTGGCGGTGTGATCGACGGCGCCGATGAGCCGCCTTCGTTTGAAGGATCCCAAAGAGGAAACGTCAGCCGTCATCGTGAGAATTCACGGGTTCGCGACGGTGAACGAATTGGGGAACAAGAAGATGAAAAATTAACGGAGGGAATTTTGCGACCGTTCGATTGTATATACACTCGATTGATTTTGCTATCCATTTAAATTTAGGAATAGCTTTCAAGTTTTACTTTCGTATTCCAAACTACGCTAATTAGACAACAATTTAGTTCATAACAATAAAAGTCTTTTAATATTATTGTTAAATTGTTACGTGTATGATCAGTTAGTCTGTTTTTAAAGGTATTTTTGTTAAACCAACTCTTCCACCTGTTTGTTAGCCTCGGGACTTAGAACGTATTATCTTTGAGTAGGGAATTATTTAAATGCTAGCCAACTTCCATCTGTTGTGGGAGGTTGGTTGTTCATCCATTGCATCAATTACCGATCATGTTTTGAGCAGTTATGAGTAGTCCACTTTTTGCTTGTTCTAAGAGGATGAGGGAACCAAATTATAATGTAATTCTTCTGTACATCTCCTAATGTGCGAGTAAATATCAAATGTATTGGCAAAGCCGTGCTCATGCCTTTCGTAGAGTGGATTTCTATGTTTTACGGTCGCTAGGAATCGAATCAAAGACGTACGTTCAATTTCATGTAACTTATTTCCCTTCTATTTTGGTCATTTCGGATAACATTATTGTTAAAAATTTGCTGGTTTGGAAGTTGGTTCTTCTTATTTTGTTTGTTGAATTTTGGAGAATAATTCCTGCAATTATATGATGCATCCCACCGAAACCTTACATAACTAGTTTTATTGGACCAATCCCAACGATTATCCTTACCCATTAACTATATGCTTATATTTCACATAATGTTTTATCAATATAGCTAGCTATTAATGTCATTGAGAACAAAACAACTTACATAAAACTGGTTCATCACTACATGATATTCCGATTCAATAATACAATGTCATGTGTTGACAAATTTACACATCATTGTTAGAATAGGATGCCACAATGGCATTAAACGTGTTCGGTGTAACTCATTCTCTATTGAGAAACACTTCAAAAGTAAACTACGGAAACGCACAAATAAATAAAAAACACTTCAAAAATCAAACTAGAAAGAAAAAAAATCCATCACTAATTCACTATCAAATGATAATGTCAAGTGCAATAACAGTTGAGTCTAGACTCTTTCTTCAAAATAGCGGTTTAAGTGCTTTCGAGTTTTTAGGTGCTTACTTGTGAGGAGGCCAAATAAAAATAAATGAGGCATGTGAGAATGATCTTTTATCTTGGCTAAAAAACCCACTTCACTTGTTTGAACTCTTCAAACTCAAATTTGAAAAATTCAAACCAAAAAAAATAAAAAAAACACTCAAACTTGCAAAAGAAAAACGACTCTCACAAAAATCATATGAGCAACAGAGATTTTACACATATGGATTAGTTCATAAAACAAGAAGATTTATTTCCACTAGCAGAGAGCACTGTTGTGTGTGTGAACAACTGCCCGCCTCATTCCACTTTCTCCTCATGCGCAATCGCAACTACCCACCTCTTCCCACGTTCTCCTCAAGTGCAACCGTTTCAGTTCATTCAAACTATCCAAAAAACATCATGAGCAGGGAATAGGATACGCTAATTAGAAAAAAATGTTTTATGAGATGAGCATAATTCTGCAATTTAGTTCATAACAATAAAAGTCTATTAATATTATCGTTAAATTGTCACGTGTACAATCAGTTAGCCTATTTTCAAAGATATTTTTGTTAAACCAACTCTTACACCTACGAGTTAGCCTCAAAACTTAGAACGTATTATCTATGAGCAGGGAATTAATTTAAATGCTAGCCAACTTCCGTCTGCTGTGGGAGGTTGGTTGTTCATCCATTGCATCAAATTCCGATCATGTTTTGAGCAGTTATGAGTAGTGCTAGGTTTTCACAAGCACATTGAATGTACTTTCTCAATGATAGGATATAGATTTTACAAGCATACAAACTCTAATTGATTTGTATTTACAACATATTAATTCACTTTTATCATAAACTAGTTGAGTCTAAATAAGATTCTACTAAGCATGCTCTCCCATGTGGTAATGGCGGAACACGCCAATGGTTCCATTTGAATCTTTTGGCAACAGAAAAGAAAAAGATTCCTACACACATGTGAAGTGATAGTCACATGGTGGGACAAAACAAGAGAAATGATATCAGCTTAAATTCCTTTCTCTTGCTGCAAACTCCTATTTTAAGAGAAAAGATTTATACACACTATTTTTGAAAAGATTATACACATTATTTTTTCACTTCATGAAACCCTTTTTTTTTTTTTTTTCTTTTTCTTTATAAAGCTATCGAATGTAATAAATCAAATAAGAATTAAATTTTGACGAAGCATCCGGAAGAGTAAAATGGGGATGGTGATTCACATAATTCTCCATTAATTTAAAGGAAAACAAAAAGGTGTCATTTGACGGGGTGGCACGTGCTTAATGTCCTGAGAGCGATGATTGCACAAAGTGAAACGCAAACCTCGTGACCAGCCCCTCTTCCCCACCATTATTTGCAGCAGCGTTCGCATCCGTGCCCATCACCCATGTAAATGTAAACCCAACCGCTGACCACTCTTGGCCCCTCTCTCTCTCTCTCTCTCTCTCTCTGTGTCTCTCTCTCACTCACTCAATTCTCCCTCTCTCTTCTTCTTCCTCACTGCAAAACCCCAATAATCTCACTCTCTCTCTGCACAAAGGTAACTCCTCTATTTTCTCTTTACTCTCTCTCTCTGTTTCCCTTTTCTTTTTTCTTTTTCTTTTTTTATAAATTTTCATGGGAACCCAACAGATTGTTCGGGCGCCGCTTTAAATGTTTCGCAGTTTTGTTTTCGTTTTTGTCAAATGTGCTGTAATTTCTTTTCCCGAAACGGATTGTGGCTTTCACAAATTTGAACTTTTGTTTCGGAGAAGTGGGAACTGATTGTTTGATTGTGCAAATTTCGTTTCTTTTTGCATAATTGAGGCTTAATTATTGGTGGTAAGCCTTAGTGTTCGGAAATTCTGATAAATTTTGGATTTTCCTTTTGATTTTGAAGGAATTCCAACAACTGGTGAAAATGGCGGCTACCCAGTTCAGAAGTGGCGCCCTTTCTAACGGATTAACCGCCGGAGCCAGTGACCGCAACCCGATAACTCGAAAGTCCAGGTTGTTTAATTCATTGCGCAGAAGGGGAGATTGTAATATTGTAGCAAGAAGTGGTAGGAAGGATTGGAGCAATGCCAATGCTGTGGGGGGATGCAATCTGTATGCTACACGAAGAGCACTGTGCACGCCGCTAGTGACACGCCGCAGAAGACCATGTTTCCCGGTGGTGGCTAATCAATTGAGTTCGGATTTGGGTGTGGGATCCTCTGAGGTGGAAGGAAAGTTGGGTTTGGAGCAAGAGGAAGCTCTCATAGGTGTAGGGAGTGGTGACCTGTAAGACCTTACAGCCTACTTTACCTTGTTATGTTTAAATTTTTGGTCGCTTTAGTTTCTTGAAATGCTGCTTTTATTGTTGTGTAACTTTTTTTTTTTTTCCTTGATTGATGCTCTTACTTTTGTAGTGTTGTATAATTCTTCTTAAAATTGAACATAAAATAGGCGCGTTAATGGAGTTGCATGTTGCTTTTCTCTAAAATGCTTGGTAGTGATCTGTCTAAGTTGAACTGCGCCTTTTACTTGCAACGAGATTCATATGTCTCTTGTCAAATTTGTTAGAAACTTATCGTTTGACAAAAAAAAAAAAATTATGAGTTTGTAGGGTGGCTGGTGACTGAGCATGATAGCTTTAGATAAATTTTTCTACTTCTGATGGAAGCCTCCTAATCCCTTCATCTTCCAGTCCCTCCCTTCGTAGTTCATATGTGGTTTGGTTTATAAGTGCAAGCAAGCTAATTTTGTTTTTATTCACTTAATTTTGATTATGAAGCTTATATGAGACATATTACTGTCAATAGCTTTCGGGAATTGTCTATTTCAGCGAGTCCATGAAATTGTTATTATTACTCAGTTTTTAGTTGATGGGGAGTATGAACTTCGCTACCTATGTTAAGCATTGTTTTTTGTTTGTTTTGGGTTAATGAGTTGAATAACATTTCTATCAGTGAAACATATTCTCCAGATGTCAAACGCGAGCTATTGATGCTTTCTTTACCTGCAATTCTGGGTCAGGCCATTGATCCATTAGCACAACTAATGGAGACTGCATACATTGGCAATTTGGGTTTGTTTCACTCCTTTAAACGTGTTCAATGACTGATAACCGTATAATTGATTTGAATTTGAAGCTCTTTACTTATTTTGCTTTTGTTTTTCCATAGGTTCCGTGGAATTGGCTTCAGCTGGTATTTCAATGAACATCTTTAATTATATCTCAAAGATATTTAATATCCCTCTCCTCAGTGTTGCTACATCTTTTGTTGCTGAAGACCTTGCTAAGAGTGAAAGTAAAGGTTCTATTTCAGGTGAAGTTCAACTTTTGTTTTACTTCCCAGTCATCTTTGTTGTACACATATTTGGTCTGTCCTTTTGTCTAAATTAGAGCAGAGATTACTTAAACCTTTTTTTTTTTTTGGCTAATTTTCATACAGAAAATGGTTGTCTAAACGGCAATACTAATGGTAAACTCAGACATGTTGATGGAGTTGTTGAGAGAAAGCAGCTGTCTTCAGTGTCTACAGCTTTATTGTTAGCAGTTGGGATTGGAATTTTTGAGGCCGTGGCCCTGTCTTTGGGATCTGGGTTGTTTCTAAATATGATGGGCATATCATCAGTAGGTTACCTGATCTAAAATTACATCTCATACTCATTTGTTTGTCTGCCTTGTCTTATATCTTTTTCCATAATTATACAAACTTTAGTTTTGTGTATACATAAATGTAATTATATATATATGTGTGAACAATTACTATACAAGTTTTGAGGTCTTGTGCATTTGCGATTACTTAATTTGATTTTTTATTTTTGGTTATGAGGGGAGCTCATACGTTTTTTGGTTTCCCCTCTCGTCTTTGACTGTTTATTTTAAGGAAGATCTTTGTCCCCCCGAATATCACAGGACTCACCTATGCGCATTCAAGCACAACGATTTCTTCAACTAAGAGCATTTGGTGCTCCCGCAGTTGTAGCGTCTTTGGCTCTTCAAGGAGTTTTCCGTGGATTTAAGGATACAAAAACTCCAGTACTATGTCTAGGCAAGTTTTTGGTTATATATTTTTAAACGTTCAAGTGACATCCTTTATAGATAGCAGTATGAATTTGTCATGTGTGACTGCTGAAATGCCCGGTTAATCTATTGTCATCAGCATCTTGCTGAGGGGAGAGCACTGGGGAAGTGGTGTAACACTTTTTTATCCACTACAATGCTATGTATTTGTGTTACGTGTCCAAATGGCCTTCAGCATCTTTTGATTGAATATGAAACAATTTGAAGCTTTTGGGATGGAAACTCAATTTTCTATAAGGTGTACACCCACACACACACACATGAGCGCACACAAAACACCCATATAACACACACACACACACACACACACAATATTGGTCTGTTATTCTTGCAGTGTATTTATAGTCTTGTCTCCAACTTGTTGATTTCCATTTGTTTCTATTCTAGCTTGAATGCTCCTTCAAGTTAATTGATGTATTGTTATTTGTGCAGGTATTGGTAATTCGTTAGCTGTGTTTTTGTTGCCCCTCCTTATTTATTATTTTCGTTTGGGTGCAACTGGTGCAGCCATTTCCACTGTTATATCTCAGTATGTGATTTTCATTAGACTTTCTGTAAATATTACCCTTTTTTATTTGTAATTAGAAAATAAATTTTATGGAATTTCTGTTTTTCAGATACACTGTCACCTTTTTAATGATCTGGTTTCTAAATAAGAGAGCTATACTATTGCCTCCGAAGGTTGGATCACTACAATTTGGTGGATACCTTAAATCAGGTAAGTTTTATTCCCTTTTATTGAGCGTTTTACTCTCTCATCTGTCTGAGATTCTAATATATGCAGCTTTATTCCAGCTCTCTGATTCATTGATTTTCTTGACTATCATAGTAATTCACTATATCTTCCGATTCAGTGCACATGTAACGGTGCAGTGTATATTAATGTTTCTTTTGTCTTTGTGTTGGTTGTTAAACTTCTTTCATTACCCCAGTGATAATTCTCTCTTCTTCATATTCAAAGTTTGTTACCTAATTGCTTTTGGTAACAACTCTACGATGTTGTAGGTGGCTTTCTTCTTGGACGAACTCTTGCTTGTCTTACAACCTTGACATTGGGAACATCAATGGCGGCTCGTCAAGGTCCAGTAGCTATGGCTGCTCATCAGATATGTATTCAAGTATGGTTGGCTGTATCCCTTCTAACTGATGCAATGGCTGCATCCGGTCAGGTTGGACTCGCTCTTTTTATCATTGTAGTCTGTATCTACTTGTTTCCATTATTGAATCAGCATGTGAAGCCTATGTATAATTTCACTAAAATTCGCTGATATTTGTCTTCTCGAATTGGAGTTTTTTGAAGAATTGTGTCGTTGTATATGGCATCAAAGTTATGAAGAGCTAAAATGTCTCTATTTGCAGGCCCTGATTGCAAGTTACTTATCAAAAGGTGAATACAAAATTGTGAAAGAAGTTGCTGACTCTGCGTTAAAGGTATTTGTCTTTTTTACTTATGTGTAGTGTAGTTTTGTTACGTTGCATATGATTATGTAGTTTCTTGATTTCAAATACGATAAATTTACGTGAATGTTTTTTTTTTCAGATAGGATTGTTCACAGGTATTTCCTTGTCTGTAATTTTGGGAGTATCTTTTGGTTCTCTAGCTACGTTGTTCACCAACGATCCTGAAGTATTAGCAATTGTTAGATCTGGGATATTGGTACGTATTCAAATTTATGTTTGGTGGTATATTAGTCTAGATTTATGCAACATGTCTTTAACATAGGTAATGATGTTTAATTTTCCACAGTTTGTCAGTGCTAGTCAGCCTTTAAATGCTCTAGCTTATGTTTTCGATGGCCTCCATTATGGTGTTTCAGATTTTGCATATGCCGCCCGCTCCATGGTAAGCATGCTTTCTTAGAAGAGCCGAAGTTATTCAGTCATGTCTTTATTATTACTTTGACTGTGAAAGTGTACATATTTCTGTTTTTATTGCTGACAAAATCTCTATTATTAATAGATGGTAGTGGGGGCATTATCTTCCGCATTTTTGCTATATGCTCCTTCCATCCTTGGCCTTCATGGAGTTTGGCTGGGTTTGACTCTCTTCATGGGCTTGCGCGCAGTCGCAGGCTATGCCAGGTAATAATATACCATGTCAAATTTTTAATCGTGAATATAATACTCTTTTCGATAACCAATCCAACTTGAAGTGGCTGGTTTACAAGTTATAACTACTGATGATAATAAATCTAAGGCTTCTATTGCTAAAATATGAACACGGCATTTGCTTATTTTGCTAGTAGAAGAGGCATAATGATCATTCAGATCTGGATTTTACGTTTATCAGCATCATCGCTATCTCTGTTGGTGCTTATTCGTATCTTTGTTTTTCTTCTGTTCTCCTTTCAGATATCTGTCAAAATCAGGCCCGTGGTGGTTCGTGCACAGGGATATCCAGAAAGCTCAGGTTAGTGGACATTCAAAATTCTTCTAATGCTGCATTTTTCCGTTTTTTATTTTTGCGAGAACTGCAAAATATTTTTCACTCTGGTTCTTGACGGACTAGTTGGAATATGCCGATGAAGCTGTTAAAAGTTAATGTTGTCACCACCTCATCTATTTTTTCCTTTAAAATCTTATTTAGAATTTAGAGAGAGGACTTATATGAACTACGAACATGTTTCCAGGTTTTAGAATGTGCCTGAAACTGCATGATCCACTTCTTTTCCCTGCTAGCCACTTGAGATTGGCAAAATCAATTCGATTGAATGACATCATAGGCCGGGTATCTCCCACAAGCCGAAGAGAGGTTTCAGCTGCGAATTGCGCATTTGTTTCAATATTTGTATTATATGATTATACGTTTTCATGTTCATTGATAATTTTTGCGTACAAAGAACAGACCCGAATATTCCCTAGTATATATATTCTTGTAAATTCCAGTTTACCATACTTTTACTGCGATCCTCGTGGTGAAAAAGTTATAATAAACACACGTGGTGAGTCATGTTAGCAAATACGGTCCAATTCCATACTTTAGTTATAAGACCCCAGGGGTTAAAGTCTTCATGAGATTGTTTTCCTGGAAACAACGTAGCTTCCTACTTCTTGGATGCATATATCTCTTGGCCTTGACTTCACCAAATTCACACTCCTTCAGTTGTCGATCCTCCCAAATCCCCAACGCTTGACAACGAGGCATGCCGTTGGGCTCTCCAGCCACTGGAAGCTGCGTTGGAAGCTGGCGCTAAAGTTTCTAGCTACACAAAAGGACTTCGAAAACCCCGTGACCATGTCATAACATACTTTCTTTTTGGTAACTAGAAAGCGAATTCAATTAAAATTTGCGCACTTATTTGTTGAAACAACATAAAATAAAGGATTAATCTTAGTTTACGACCCTGAAGTTTCTTGGTTTTCAATATTTAATACATGAAATTTTTTTTCATTCCAAAGTGGTACATAAAGTCATAATTTTGGGAACTTTTTATACATTCGTTAAGAGAGAGTGGAGATTAATGGCGTTGAGGGTTTGGGAGAGGGAATTGACGGTGGGTGTGTGGAGAGGGTGTGCATAGGAGAGAAGGAAGGGAGGGAGGGGGGACAGCCCAGAATTATTATTATTTTTTTTAACATTTATGTGGGCCCCTTATGACATTTGGTGTCTAGTCACTGTACACGTGAGCGTCACGTCACCAGTTAACGATTGATTTAACAGCAAAATAATGAAAGTGTCTCTCAACGTCATCAGTTAACGGCTAATTTAACAGTAAAATAATAATTTATATATTTATCACGGTGATATAAACTATTATTTACTTATGAAGAAAATTGACATCATTATCTACCTATAACAATTATATATAAACACAATTTGTACGTACTGTAATGAAAGAAAATAGAGAATAACTAAATCCATGCTAAATAGGTTACTTAGTACTACAGTTTAGTGATATTATTTTTTACTTTTAAGTAAGAGATCTTAGGTTTGATTCTTCCTAAAAACGAATTTGAACCACATTATTGTAGCTCCCTCTTTTAGTATAAATAATATTGTTAATGCCAAAAAATAAAAAAAATAAAAACCTGCTAAATGGATCGCAACAGGTAGAAAATATAAAAGGATGACTTTATATGTACGTTGATAAAAGATAAGCCATGTCATAATTTGGATCAAGTTAGAGAAAAGGTAAATACAAAGAAGATGACCCTTACATTTTATTTAGCGTGAAAATTGACCTTGCTAATTTACTCGGATTACGGTTTTGTTTGATATTTAGCATGAAAGTGGCCATAAATTACATTAAAAAACAAATTAGGGTTAAATATGAGTGAACCCATCTACTGAAGGGCGTAATGAGAAGTTAACTGAGCGAAAAATATGATCAATGAGTTTATAGTAAAACATGAGGATTTCTCCTAAAATGTGCTTGGGAATTGGGTTAATGTGCAACCGATGTGAACTCGGCAACATTTTACTATTACGTAATTACTCATCAACCCTAAACTCTGAACCCTATAAAACATATTCGACTTTTGGTGGTATGTACTCATCAACAATTTTTTAATTAGCACCCAACAAAATACACTACTCATATATAAATATATTCATTGAGATTGATGAATTGATGATGATAATAATACAAAGACAGTAATGTCTCCGGTCAAATTTATACAGCTCGGAGATAAGATTGTTTTTTATGAGTCATCCCTCAGGCGACTTCATCGTCATCCCTCAGCACTACGTGTTTTATCTGTCAGGCTTGTGACATCTGTAACCTCAACATATGGCAACTCCGAAATCTTATCAACAGTGAAAGCGCATTGCTAAGTGGAAATCCTGTGTTCGGATCGAAAGACAAACACAGTGAGGCTATAGCCCGTTCAGTCCATTGTCTTGAGACAAACACATAATTAATTTTCACCTGATAATACTTGCATTTTAAGCGCTCAGGCACTAAGTTCATACGGTATTAACTATTCGTTTTTACTCTACATTGTATCTTACGATCTACACGGTTCATTTGTATGTTTTCATTGAAAAACCATCCATACGCAAATTCATTTAAGCCAAAAGCATTTAATTATTTTAATATGGACTAAAATAAACAAATACAGTGTTTTTGATACACAATGAAATGTTCATGCGGAAATGATTTTTTTTTTTTTGGTAGAAATGATGCTTGAATTAGAAATAAATTAATGAATTACTAGAATCAAAAGATTACATTGAAGAATAGGTCAAAACAATTGATTTTAGTCTTGTGTTGTAAGGAAAATTTTGGTTTTCCTTCAAT
>JAOTRO020177578.1:0-11630 GCA_028566515.2 Pyracantha coccinea | reverse complement strand
TGCTAAATATTTTTCTTTCTAAATTCTCGTTTCTTAAGCAATTATTGGCATGATTTGTGTATAATCCGAGCAGCTTCCTCAACCATCAATATTTCGAGCAGTTTCATTCCTTCTGTCTAGCTCGAAAATGCGCTCCTCGTTCCCAAACCTCCAATCCCGTGCTTGCCATAATCTCAGCACGCGCTGTTCCTTCTAACCCTCTAACCCGGCAATATTGGTTGGAGCGCATGTTAATGTTCTGCGCTTGAGTTTAACTGGGGGAACCAGTTCTAGGAGGTCCCCATATTTGTTTTATGGTGTTACGGTGATTGCATTTACTTAAACTGATACTGTTTGAAACTGCGGCTTCTTGGGAATCATTTAGATCGGAGCACATTGCCGGAAATGTACCAGACAGGTAGCATTTTTCGTTGTCAAAGCAAATTGAACAAGAATTCCTACCCTGTAAGAAGCAAAGACAAACTGGATTAGTAAGTTAAAGCATGAATGATGAAGGCTTAATTAACGTCAATGATGTTAAAGTATTTGCCCCTTCTGAGTTCAAAGCTTTCCATACGCAAACAGTTGTTGTCATGTTCACAAGATAGACAGCAAAGAGCGTATCTCTCTTGCTCGTAATTTGCATATATCCAACTCTATCGATAAGCTTTGACGAGAGTATTGAGACATTATTGCCCTTGCTTCGATGAACATACGCAGCGAGATACGAATTTCTGGGCATGTTCAAACGATCAACGCATTCTGGTTTAGTACCAGTCAAGGCAATGAAAAACTTCGTGTAACTCGTCACCGTTGAAAATGTAACTCGGACAGTGGACACAGTACAAATTAACCTGAGTTTGGTGAAGATGTGGATTGAGAACATCCTCAAGTGACCAAGAGATGATGACATTGATTAAGCCTCGACCTGCTGTAACTTCATAATTGTTCAACTTGCTAGTCTCCTCCTGACGATCCATTACGTTACGTATAGACTGATCGATCCACAAATAATATCTCAATTCTGAGAGAGGATTCTCGTCCCGGGATCCTCCAATCACATCCGTTGCCAGTTTTTGTCCGGTACTGTTTATATTCAATTTTAAATAAAAAATTTATCGTAATTTCTAACCGCACGATGTACGATGAACAGTTGTGATTGGAGGATCCCCAAGATCCTCACAAAGAGGATCCGGCGAGGATCCTGGCTCAATTCTAACCAAAGTTTCACTTAAGAAAAAAACCATTTAGACCATTTCTCGATTTATTTCTGTTGGCCAATTGCGTTTTCTCAAGGAAAGAAGAATATAAAGTTATAAGATGATTTTATAGAAATGTTTTATTTTCAGTGTATTGAGATCTATAAAATTATATTCAAAACAAAAAGTCTAACATAAAGCAATATGTTGAAGGAATATGCTGAGAGAATATGCTGGACAGCTGGAGAACAAAGTGGGTCAGTTTAAAAAGAAACAAATAACAAAGAAAATGAAAAATCAGCCAAAAAAATACTCCAAACAAGGCCGTCTTCTTCATCTTCTTCAAAATGTACCGGGTCTACAACTAAATAACTTTCAGATTTCAAATGAAAAAAAAATTCACGTTTCGGCAACTTTTAAACAATAAGGATGCTTAGTTGAACGCCTAAGGCAAATCTCAACCACGTCTAGGTGAGTTTAAGCCTAATCCCGCTGGACAGAGGCGTTTTCATGATCCCCTCCGCGCCTCTGAAGCCGCTTACGCGCGTCTTAAGGCGCGTTTTTAGAAACACTGATTCTAACCAATGTTTCCATCCACTCAAAGGGGAAAAACACTTGGTCACACTACTAATACGGCTATACTATAAATCTTCATTCG
The DNA here is from genome assembly GCA_028566515.2 of Pyracantha coccinea. Lineage (NCBI taxonomy): Eukaryota > Viridiplantae > Streptophyta > Magnoliopsida > Rosales > Rosaceae > Pyracantha > Pyracantha coccinea. The sequence continues at coordinate 9,794 of JAOTRO020177578.1, read as the reverse complement.
CTCACCCTTCCCAAATAGGATTATGTATCCCAAGCCCATACTTGGTTGTCATACTGTAACTGAAGATACTGGCTAACCAATCTCACGAGTTGCGCTGTAGCTTCTAACACTGCCATATTGGTTGGGGCACATGTTCTGCACTGGAACTTATAGAGGGCAGAGAGTGAGATGTCGACTGTCTTCGTTTTCCCAGTCCCAGGAGGGTCTCATATTAGATTGACGGGATTTTGGTGATGCCATTTACTCAAACTGATGGAGTTTAGAACTGCAGCTTGTTGGGAATCATTTAGATCAGAGCACATTTCTGGCCATTTAGTCCAAAGGGAATGGAAGCATTTTCCTTTAGAGAAGCAAATTGTACAAGAACTCCCCACCCTGTAAGATGCATAAGAAGGCTAAATGCACTGTGTGTCGAAGGAATGATACAAGATTGGGCTGCAGTTGCAACACATTCTTAATTAGATTTGTGTTTGCGTCATCTGAATTCAAGGCTTTCCATACACGAACATCTGTTGCCATGTTCATCAAATAGACAGCAAACATCGTTTCCGTCTTGCTCTTCATTTGCTTGTATCCTTCTCCGCTGATTGGTTTTGATGACGGGACAAGGCGCCCCTTCGAATGTCATCTTTTGACCCGACAACATAAGCAATCAGATAAAAATTTCTAGTCAAGGCCAAACGTGATTTATTCTGTTAAACTAAACCCTTTGTAAGATTCAGGAAGAATCACCAGCCTCCGGTCACCCAAATCACCGAAAATGAAGCTCCATATGAGGGGGAGCGGATTCATTGTGTTGAAGTTTTTCTCGGTTTCCAAACTAAGTGTCAAGTATAGGTACATGTAACTAGTGAGCTTTTCTATTGAGAACATCCCGAAGAGACCAAGAGAAGACCAAACCGATGAAGCTTGCACCGGCAACTCCTTCCTTCTTCACATTAGCCGCCTCCTCACGATCCATTAACTACGCACTTAAAGAGTTCTTCCGGTATATATTCTTGTCTCGCGCACTGCCAGTGATTACTTGTGTGTCGTTGTGGTTGTGGTTGGGGTCATTAAGTATCCTCTAACCCGCAACTAAGGGTGCATATGCATGCAGAATTGCGGATGCAGTACTGCTGTCTTGCTACCACTTTACGCAAATTTGTAATTAGTTTGAGCCCTTGTAATTAGTAATTATACTAGTTTTAATTTCAATTCAGACATATTTGGTAAATAGCTTTAATAGAATCAGCATCATTCCTACTCCGATTCTAAATAGTTTAAGTAAACAACCTCCATAAGAATTCGATTCTAATTCCTTCTCAATCCAACTCTTCCTCAATTCAATTCCTCTCAGTTACGAATTAGGAAACGTGTTATAACTGTAAGGTGACAAGCACTCTGCCCTAACTTCCAAACCTCACACAAACTAGCAGTACTTAGCCCAACCTAGATGTTTTTAAGATTAAATATAAACAAATTAAAAAGAGCATTATTCATTTGCGAAATTATTCGATTAATTTTTTATTTTAATACAAATGATATTTTATTTTAAACTTATAAAAGAGGAAGGATTTTAACCCAAAACGCATTGGGTTGAGCAGATTGACCCTAATCACCAAAACAATCCAACTTGCTAATCACTTCCTTTAGCCACCTAAAGGTTGAAGTACTCGTATTAATAAAAGGGGCATCATTTGTTTTCCTATCTTGCACTTCCGCATTCATTTGCAGGTGCAGGACAGGACTCAGGAATGCATGTAACACCTAACAATAACATCACGGCAAACTTATCAACTCGTACATAAGCAAAACATCAAAATTCCGAAAACACAGAAAATGAGAGGAAGAGGCAAATAAACCTTAAACAGAAAATCCAAAGCACAACCATAACATTCTCACAATAAACCGTATCAGAAACGGTGCTTAAATCCATCTTTAGGTATCAAACGCCAACGAGACAACATCACGTCATACAATAAGAGTGCCAGCCATAGGCATTAATAATATCAAGGAACAAATTGTGTTTCAAAAGATACTTGGATTCACTCAAAGATCAACAAGTTTCACTTTCGGTGCTCATCCGGTTCTCATGATGATATGGACACCACTATCCGTATCCACAATGTCACTCATCTCACCAACCTTGAGAGCAAATGTTGCTTCTTCAAAAGGCTTCTGCATCTGGTTCCGACCAAAGGGACCTGCAACCATAATTTGACATACATTTCAACAATGCCCGTACCATATAATTATTAACAGAATCTTATTTATGATGAGGCGTTATTGTCAAGTTATATTCACTAACAAAAACTCATCAAAACAAGGCTAATTTGAGGAATCAAAGTCAAACTTCTCATGCAAATATAGACATTTTTGGGAATTAATCTCCTTCCATTCTAAGCAAGTCACCTAGGAGAGAGAGGAAATATCACTAATACAACCCACATTTATATGTTACTTGAAAAAAAATATCGATTTCTAATTAAGTGAATGACATTTATTTGCTGAAGTTGAAGTTAAAACAATAAATAATTTAACAAAAACATATACTAACATGTTGGGTAATTCTAACAAGCTTGCACAAATCTGTGCGAAGGCAGAAGGCTTTTGGGGAAGAAAAAAATTCAATGAAACCCGGAGGGATGGGAATTTTTTTTGGGTGTTCCAGTTGGAAAGAGTACTTGGACTTGTGATGACTTTAAAGCGGAGACATGGAAGTTTCATGGGGTAACACAAGTTTTTGTACGGTTACTTAGGGCTTTGTTTCTTCAGAGTTTTGGGTCAATTTTAAGCTAGAAAGCTGTTCGGACCTAGATGAGTTGTTGGATAGCTAAAGCTTTTTATTGCAATTATTTGTGGCCAATCAAATTATGCTTGTTAAATAACAATTGTAACTACTTTGGCCAATCAAATTATGCTTCTTTCCAAATAAGAAAATCGAATAAACAAAAGCAGCTCATATTTCAGATACCAAACTACAATTTTTCTGTTTTGGACTTTCAATTTGTTGATTCCCTTATCTGGGGTAGTTTCGAAGGTCAAAACACAAATGCGGACATAAACCCTAATTATGAACTTTGTGAAGTTAAGTGCTAACCGAGATCGCCACCACGTTTGGCAGAGCTGCAATCAGAGTAGCGAGAGGCAAGATCATCAAACTTGGCCTTTCCAGAAAGGATGTCATCGCGGAGAGCCTTGAGTTGAGAGACGGCAGAGTCTCGGGTGGTGTTCCTGATGATCTGCCCTTCAGGATCCTTCCACGATGCCTTTCTTCTCGACCCCTGGTGCTTGATGAGTATATGGGATGCCCTCACCTGATTCCCCCCTGACGAGGACATTTTTGTCCTTTTGGTCTTTCGAGCAGCCTGCCTTTTTTCTTTGTCCTTGTCCGTGTGATCTGATGCACAGATCAAAGGAGCTGCTTTCTTACGCTTACGCTCGGACGAATCTATCTTTGCAGCTCAAACACAGAGTTTTGATAATGTTTGCTTGTCTGTAGTCTGCAAAAAGACATTTTACCAAGAATTATTAGCTTCTTCCAACATTTCAAGTAAAATTATACTTTCTCACCGGTATGAAACAACATTGAAATCAGATCTCGAACAACGTTTGACAGGTTTGACAGGTCACGCGTTTAACAATGTCAATTTTCCCCGCGGCTATTCAAATCAGTTGTTAATAGTTATCGATACCAGAGCTCAAATAAAGTTTGATTCTTTCTAGTGCGCAAAGCCACTTCACCCATAAAATTCTAAATCGAAAGATATCAGGGAACCGAAAAACCAATGTTTGAATTCATCCCTATCCTTCCCCTTTAAACCCACATTACCTCATGCACATGAACCCTAAAATTAAAGGATCCACAGAACAAAAAACAATGTTGCAATCAGTCCTTGCCCACCATTCAAAATTCAAATACGAGTTTCATTGTTGCTTGCTATCATACTAGCAATCAAAAAATTCATGTTGAAACAAGAAATTCAGTAAATTTCCGATAATTACATGCATAATCTAAAGTTAATAATAAACAATCACAAAAGAAAGTAACAACAATTATCCGCAAAAATTAAAGGGATTAATCTATAAACCCAGAAACCAAATCACACCAGGAAACGCTCATAGTTAAAAGATTTAAGCAGTCACAGAAACTAGAAGAAAAAAATCATCACGAAATCCAAAGCTTACCGACAGACCTGCAACGAAGCAATCCAACGGCGGGTGTGGTGAAAGACCGGGGAGCGGGGGATCGGGCTGTGGGGAAGGAGATGGCAGATTAAGAAGAGATAAAGATGCGAGGTGAAAAACTGAGAGACAGAGAGGGCGGCGACGGAAGAAGGAGAGATGGAATGGATGGGTGGGTGAGTGTGTGCCAGAGATACCGTGCGAGGGCAACATATATAAATAAATAAATAAATAAATAATAGAAAGTTTGGTAAGTGTTTTTGGCACATCAAAAATCTCATTCTACATTTTTCACAAGTGTATATTTAGAAAGTTTGAAGTGTAAACAGTTATATATAGGATTAAAGAACAAACATTTTGATAAATATTTTTACATTCATTTTAAACCTGTTAGATTACATAACATCTAAATCATTCAATTACCTGATGTTTACGTGGATTATAATTAACACTGAAAAAGAATAAAAACTGATAAAGAATAAAAACTAGAAAAAACCTGATAAAGAATAAAAACTAGAAAAATAATTAAAAATTAAAAATAGGAAGAAAACCTTGCGCACAAAGGCCTCCATTGATTTGTGCAAAATACATTCACGTAGGGGTGGATTCGGTTCCATTCGGTTCGGTTTTATATTGATTTGTATTCGGTTCGATTTTTCTCCGTTCGGTTTCGGCCCGGTTCGGTTTTTTTTTTCTTTTTTCCTCCAAATTCTAAGTAGCTAAAAAATTCGAGTTCAAGGTTATTGCGAAACTCCACAACAGGGTGTGCAAAATGCATTGCTTACAGACCTTAATTGTTGTCCACCTTTTACTTCTATGCATAAGTAATGTTTATATCATTAACTCATAGTATGCAATTCATGTATCTTGTTGCACACAACAAACAGGAATTCACCAAGAGAAACACATCCTCAATGACAACAGACATACATAAATCCAACAATAAAGTTCGATGGGATAACAGAAATTTAGTCAATTGCACTTGCATCTAGATGTTTTTTTTTTACTTGCTTTTAGGTTAATAAAACTTGTGGATTAAGAATGAATTTGAAATCAATAAAAAGTACGACTTTAAACCTAGCATATTCTTAGACTTCGTCAAGCTGTTCACAGTAGAGAGAGACATAATCATACCCAAATGCAAGATAGCAGATTTAATTGGACAAAAGACATTTTTTCTAGAAAGACATTTTTTCTAGAAAGACATTTTTTCTAGAATCACATGTTAAGATTTTGGCAAATAGGACCTTGTTTGACTCAGAGATTTGCAGCGGTAGTGTTTTCCTTTGTAAATAGTTTTTACTTATGCTATCTGAAATACGCCATAATGGATTTCAAAGAACCTTACATCCCTTTTGAAGAGATAGAATGTTATATCCTTTAATATCATTCTCATTTGACTTGAAGAAAAGTAATTGTTTTTCTATAAGATAAATAAATTATGTACACGTTCTTTGAGCTTGACCATAAATTAAAAAATATATCTCCTTTACATTTATGTTGGGGAATTGTTGTAGCACTTCAGAATAGTCATTTTGCACTCCTCCCACCCTCATCTTTTTCACCATAGAGAAATGCAGGAAGGTGTTTTTTTTTTTTTTTTTTTTTGGAGCGCCAGTAACAGCTCCCTTGTAAGCTAATCCCTAGTGGATAAAAAAAACACCTAGATGCTTCTTCTTGCTTTTCTCTGCCACATATGGTCATAAGCGCTTTTGGTTATCAGGAAAACGCTTTCAGCTATTCTAACATAACTTCCAAACATGCCCAAAGCAAATACCAAACGCAATTGTCTTCTCAATATCTAATTATCTCCCCTATTTCCCCACTACAAGTTCAAGATGGAACCCTTGAAAACAGAAACTCAATTCTCCATGAAATGTTTCCCCATTCCCCACTGAAAGCCAGCCTTAGAAGCAAAGAAAACCCACTCCCCGCTAAGCTCAATACAACTATTTGGATTCCCAACCAACCAATAAACAAGTCTCAAAGCATTCAAAGCAAGTTGAAAAACAGAGCAAACGTGCAGATATGTCAGTCCGATTGAAAATCTAAAAGATACACATTCACTGAAAACTTGAGCAAATCAAAAGGCACACACCTCCGCCATTGAAGAAGGAAGTCGTGAGAGGTTTTCTGACCATGGAGAGACTGTTGGAGCTTGAAGAAGAAGCTTGGAACGAAGAGGCAGGCGTCGACGCCATGGTCAATCCTGTAAATATCTGCGATTTTGTGGCCATTCTGAGGGAGAAGTCAGTCGAAATGCTGCAAAATTTTACAGATAGGATTCAACAAGATGATGATCACTTCTCCCCCTCTCTCAATCACCACTTTTATTTTCTCAATTCTTTTCGGCCTTGTGATTTTCCTGCGAGTTGTTTATATCCGGCGGTTTGGGCCTTTAACATATGACCGGCAAATGGTTCCCGTTGTTTTCTTCTGAACCAGGCCCGTCCAGTGAAGCCCATCTATCCTGTTTTGGTAACTTTTGTTTGTAAAATATTTTTGTACGGTTTTTATCACAAAGATTCTCTCAAATTGAATATCGATACCTCTAGTCTCTGAAAATAGAGAAAAACTTTTGTTGGGTTTAGCTTGCCACTGAACTTTGTTGAATGACATTACAATCCGTTCAAAACTCGTCATGTGACGAATCTTAAATATAATCATTTATCATTTTTTTATATTTAAAACTATCATAATTATTTTTCCTGCTAATTAATATACACCACGAGATGAATTGGTTCATATTTTTCTTCTTCTCCTTTCTCTCTCTCCTTTTCCTTCCCAAAAGCACAAAAGAAGTTCTGATCAGCATCTCCACTAACTTGGTTAGTCACACATGATTTCATTTTTTATTCTTCAAATATTGTGTTTCTGTTTTCATGAAATAATTGGTGCCAACTTCATAGTATTTCCTATGTGCTCATTTGTTTATCTTACATTGTTTGTTCGCATCAACAAAAAAAACTATTGTATAAATATGTGGGCTACTCATATTAATATATTAACCCTAATATGTCTATCTATGTGTGAGTTATTCATGTCAAGTTAACATGATCAAATCAACTATTGTATAAATAATTAAAAAAACTTACAAATTCTTGATTGTTCCTAGAGAAGGTTTTAGAGTGCAGAATTTTTTTGAAGAAAAAAGTAAGAGAAAAAATTGGGAGTGAGAAAGAAGTGGGAGAGAGAAGAAAGTAAAGAGTTCGGCAAAACATATACTAGAGGGGATATTTTGGAAGAAAAAAAGGGGAAAAGAAGTAAAAAAAATGAACCGTTAGATTGATCTAATGGTGTATATTAATTAGTAGGAAAAATATTTATGAGAATCTTAAATGTAAAAGAAAGATAAATAGTAATATTTAAGATTTGCCACGTGGCAAATTTTGAATGAATTGGTAGTTTCATTCAACAAAGTCCAATGACAAGCCAAGCCTCACACAAGTTTTTCTCCCGTTTCCAATACTGTTTTGATTTTTGATTTTTTTTAAATATCATATGAATATATATATATATATATATATTTTTTTTTTTTTTCATTTGAATCGAAATTTTAATCGATTTGTCAGCTTTTTGAAATCTTTATTTTTTTTCCTTTCACGCTAATTCCGTTAAATTTCCAACCACATGAGTTATGTTTAGGGTTATTTCGGCCATTTCAACATCTCATTTCCCTTCTAATAAGTTGTCTTCAACAAAAATAATTTTAGAATTTCTCAAAAAATACAAAAATGGATGGTTGATCAGGTATATGAGGATATGAGGGTTTTCCGTTCGAAAAAGAAGCATGACCTGCACACGCTTATCTGTGTTTTCCTGTTTGGAAGTAAAGATGACTAAAAAATATATAGTCATTGGTGATCCTCTAATTAATGGTAATGTTGAATGACATTTTTTGCGTTGAAATGTCTAAAATTATCCTGCACACAAGTTATGTGCAAATAAAATTGATGATTTTAGAAAGTTGTTATGACAAATTGCTTAAAATTTTAAATAATATAATAAATTAATATAAGTGAATAAATTCACATGACAATTTTTTTTAAAAAGTTCCTTTTTTTTTTTCCATTTTTCTGAGAAATTAATTTTAACCCCTTTTCTTTTTTCTTGATCTCATCTAGGTTTCCTCAAAATCTATACAATTATTTTTCACCCAAATCTTGAAATTGCCACTTTTAGAAGACCACACTTTCCTCAAAATTTCCAATCTTAAATTTAGGGATCCATACATATCTTTTTAAGTCCATATACTCATTGTTAATTTTTGTTATTTGATTATTTTCAATTCATTAGATCTAAAAATGAAAAATTAAGATGTGTGATTAAAAGGTAAAAATAGTGTGCATATAACACTATCCTAAACTTAAGGGTAATGCTAGGTTTCTGGGATAAAGAAACCGTGTTCCAGTGAGCGGTTTCTGGGTACCTTTTGCTGCCATATATTTGGTTCTCCTAGATTATTATATATACTTGTACGAGAAACTATTCTGCTAAACCAATATAGTTTGGAATATAGTCAGAGAAATGAGACAATTCTCGCATGGTTTTAGTACTCAAGTCTATATTATTTAGTTTTTAACAAATGCTGTCATTTGTACGATCTTAAGTGATGGAATGCCACCTACATTCAGTTGTGAATCCAGGAAATAAGTTAGGGGGGTCAGTAAGAAATTTTTTTTAGCAGAAATAGCATACATATCACCATTTCATCGAGTCTTGGTAGACAAGTCATATGGAAGGGTATACTGCACACATGTTAATGCCTTATTTACGAGGGTAACTAACATGTTCCAAGACTGCTCCCATATGAATGCTTAACAAAGAAACATACTTATCTTGACCACACTAACAATGTTTGATATCATTGCATCCCATTAAAATGTTTGTCCAAGAATGATGATGCTTTGTTATTCACTAAGAGCACTATTTCACTCACTCTTCTTTCAGACATTTTATTAAACAGTTGAAGGCCATGTATGAAACCAACTTTAATCTTCAAAAGGACGGCACCCAAAGTATCCATGGACATTCACCGAAGCTCGAAGGATCATCACCCAGGTATCTATAGATGTTCATCGAAGTTCAGGGGTCAACTGACCCCCCAGCCCCTCAATGCATCCGCCATTGCGCATGAGCAAGCTCAAACAGATCCACTTCCAGATGTTCCAACTCGGATTGCCCTAAAAGAGCCGCCATCAACAAGCTCATGGTTTTCTGCATCGACCCATCTCTTGGAAACTTGAATTACGCTGAGAAAGCCTTCTGTTTCATCAAAGATGTGTGCTTGTTTGTTTACAATGTAATGATCAAGGCGTTTTCCAAGAGGGGTAGATTCAACGCCGTTGAGCTCTTTCGGTGGTTAGGGAAGGAGAGATTGTGTCCCGATAATTTCTGTGAACACGAAATATTCCTGAAACGAACGAGACAAGAAACATGTGAACAAAATAATATTTTGTATTGATTTTCTTGTTAGGGTTACAATCTCTCTTGAATTTGATCCTCTGATTCGATCTCCGTTAAGAATTTGATTTGTGGATGTGCGGTTGGTCCAAGGGCCGTCGAGGCTTGATCTTGGATGAACGGCTGGATGATTTCCTCAAGGGCCGTTGGGGCTTGATCTTGAG
>JAOTRO020177541.1:0-11634 GCA_028566515.2 Pyracantha coccinea | reverse complement strand
GTTTCTCTATCCCCCGTCTCCAACAACATTGATTCAGGGAAGTTGGAGATCTCCAACAACATTGATCAAAAAAAAAAAATCAATTCAACTCATGGAATTAGGGATTCTGGGAATGGACTAAGACTGTGAATTGCAAAGGAAGGAGGGAGGGGCCGAGACTTATGCGTCGGTCAACCTGGAGATAACCAGATCCAACAGCACATGCACCCACACGACGGGGAGTACTAGGAGAAAGACATCCAACCTCCGACCCATTTCTCACATCTCTCTCCAATAATTTAGTTTGTTAGTCCCCCGTTTCTCTGTCTCTCCCCCGCTTCTTTCTACTCATCCCCCTCCCATTTTGCTCTCTTCGATGGCGAGTAAGAGAGGTCGATTGTTTCTTTTTAATATTTTTTAAAATAAAAAAAATAGATATATTAAAGGTTATTTTAGGAATAATGGTGGGTGTAGAAATAACATATTAATTTTTTAATATTTCATAGTGGGTGACTTTATAATATGAGTGGGAAAATAAGATAATGAGGTGGGTTTAGTAGCACTCAAAAAGAAATATTCAATCCACCATGTTACGATAGAAAAACATTCCATTCATTGAATTAGCTCATGGCGCCAGCTCAAATTTACAATACAATATTTTATTCTATTCCTCAAGCAGTACAGCTAATATACTGGTTGGTTTTCCTTCAAAGAAGCAAATTACATGGCGTTTCATTAGGTTTCTTGACAAATCAGAGTTGCCCCATGATAAAGAAAAAAGAAAACTAGTGGATGGTAGCACCTTCGTTACGTTACATTTTCTAGTAAAACTATCACTATTTCAACAAACACATTAAGTTGTTCCGTGATCATTTCATGCAGTTACACTCGAATCTTCATTTTGATAGAAGAGGTTCTGAGTTTAAATCTCGTTTATTTCCGCATAACTCCCTCCGCGTTATGCAAATTGCATATTACCTTGTGGCTCTTTCTCCAAGAGAAGGTTGGAGTCATGACCTTAAGGACCGCGCCTCGTCTTCTGTCAGCTGTCGAGGTCGCAGTCTGGAAGGTGCAGAAGAGGATTGGGAACCGACCCTCGAGCACCACCGACAGCAAACCTACCCGGAAGACTCTAGGGTCGATCCGTGCCCTTCCTCTCTTCATCCCATGCCACCCATTTCCAAGAATTGTTATGAACTGGGGTAGTACCACCAGTTCTAACAAGGACTTTAAGCACCAGCTCATGTGTGTTGCTTACAGCGCAGTACAAAATGTGATTTCACATCCTGTAGGGAAAGATGATTTTTGTAGAGCGAGGCCTTGGAATGGATAAGCACAATAGAGATAAGGTCACATGAATTATCAAGGTGAGTGTCGAAGAAAAGTCCATGTCGAAAACCATGCATGCATTATATGTGTAGCTCAGAAAAGTTGAACTCTATGTAACCGTAATATTTATTTCATTAGTTATCAAGGTAAGTGTCAAAGAAAGTCTCTTTCAAAAACCATGCACGCATTATGCGTTTAGCTTCAAAATAAAAGGTTAAATGTAACATTTATTTCATTAATTGTCAAGGTAAGTGACAAAGAAAGTTTGTTTTAAGAACCATGCATGCATTATACGTGTAGCTTCAACATCAGAAAGTTAAACGTTGTGTAATTGTAACATTTATTCACTAATTATCAAGGTAAGTGTTGAAGAAAGTCCGTTTTAAGAACCATACATGCATTATACATGTAGCTTCGACATCAGAAAAGTTAATCGTTGTAACCATAACTTTTACTATTTTAAATATCAAGTGTCCAAAAAAGTCCGTTTTAAGAACCATGCATGTATTATACGTGTAGCTTCGAGATCAGAATAGTTAAACGATGTGTAACCATAACATTTATTTATTTTTAATTATCAAGGTGAGTGGAAGAAAGTCCATTTTAAGAACCATGCATGCATTATACGTGTAGCTTCGACATCAAAAAAAATAAAACTCTATCTAACCGTAACATTTATTTCACTACTGAATAAAGAAGAAATATTCGATATACGATGTTACTAATACAATAGTATTCAATTCATTGAGTTAGCTTCATGGTGTCAACTCAAAGATTAAGCACTTGATTCATGTCAAGTAAGACTTTGAGCAATATTTTTCTTAGATTAAGCTAAATACCATCCAACAAATTATGACTTGAATACTTATTCCATAAAAGAAGGTCTTGAATAATTGCTAATGTGCCTTTACTTTTCAAATCAACCAAGATCATTGTCTTGGATTTTCATAAGATTACATTAAGTATTTAGTCCGGAAATCAAAATGCTTAAACTTTCTGGAGCGACTAACATGAAGTTTTTCTTGATGTGAAAATTAAAAGGAAAACGTAACAAAAAATCATTGCCAGTTGAAATTATAGAGATCTCAGCACATTGAGACGATCTCAATAACTTTATATTATAATTGTATTGATGAATTTGCCTGCAGAAATTAACTAAAAGAATGAACTAGTAGGATGAACGGCGTCGTCAAAGTGGGTTGCACCTTATTGTACGTCGTAAACTTCAGAAATTAAATGGAAATGGAACAGTAGCGATTTTGGTCGAACTGGCAATGATTGTTGATCAATACAGCATAAGTATTTTGTGCTTTCTAAAGTTGAAGCTCGAGCACGAGTTCAGAAACTAATGCTCCAATAGCTCTAGCTAAAACACGTCGAATTACACTTGGTACTACCACTGCTATAATTTTGAGGCTATACAATCTTGTATTAAAAGTAGGAAGCATACAAAATTCCAGGATATATTACAAAAATTATCGAAACTCTTATCTCCGCTATAAGCTTACTCACGTGATATCAACCATTGATGACCTTACAGCAACGATTGGTCACTCCTGTGTGAATTTATGGTTCCTGGAAACTGGTCTGGTCATGCCAACAATTAAGACATCTGGCGTTGCTCAGACGCAGTTTGCCATCTCCTTCTCCATCTCAAAAACTCGACAATAATGGAACTCCCACTCATTGTGACTCCCAACCCAGCAAATGTTGCGAGGAGAATACAAAGAACTGCTTGCACGCGGACCTGAAGCCACAATATAATGCAAAAGTATTTAACACACATTCGCGGACCTGAAGCCACAATATAATGCAAATGTATTTAACACACATTCACATAAGATGATAAGACTTGGAATGCTAGAGTTATTTCAACAAGAAATTCGGAAAAGAAGTGAAGCGTATTGTCTCCAAATACGTAGATCTTGGGATATCGGATGCTGCTTGTCCCAAGGGGATTAAAGGTCCAACAACTAGCACAAAGCCATTTAGTGTTCAGACTGGTGCAAAAAGTTAATCGATATTTATGATCTGATTTATGTGCATAAAGGTCTGTAAGCCACACTGAGAGCAGAATAACTATAAATACGAGGTCGTTTAAGTTCCACTTCGATTAAAAGAAAAGTGCGGGATGAACCTAAGAAAAACAAAGAAAAGATAACTTGCCGTGGAAAAAGTTTCTTACCAAAGAGTAAAATATATGTGCAAATAGAACGACCAGAGCAAACTGAACCGATGCGTAAACCCAAATAAATCTTCTTTTCACTGAACACAGAAGATTCAAAAGTTAATGTGGTGAATCAACAATCTAGAAGCCGTAAAAGAATATGGTAACAATTCACTGCCACAGGTGCATGAAAATATATCATTGCTTATATTCTAATATTAAATGATTGCTCTCGTAGCTAGTTGCCTTCGGGGGGATGCATGTTAGAATTACTTGTAACCTATAAACTTAGAACATATGTTTTTCACACCACAAATTAGCACTAAAAGATTGCACAAATTAAAGAGAAATGATGATTGCCAGCCTACCCATGGTTGATGAAGTCATGGATGAGAGAAGACCCATTACACAAGAAAATGGAAGAGAGATGGTAATTGCTCCAGTACCCATCTTCTCCACCTGCAGTGAACATACATATTATGAATGAGTCAGAAAATTATACAATGACAAGCTCCGCAGTTTTGATTTCCACTCTTACCAGGAGCTGTTCGAGAAAACAAAAGTAAGCAAGCATGCTGACAATAACAAGCACAGGCACTTCCTGCCAAACCCTGAAAAGATATGAACTAACAATATTAGGGCATGAATGTTTTTCTATGGAACATTTTTCAGCGAGATTCTTTTATTGAGCTTATGGGATGCAAGATAATTAAACAAGCAGGTTTGTTTGTGAGGCATTGAACAATAAAAAATGTATATATGCAAAGACACTTGCCTGAACCCATTAACATCTTCCTGCTCATGTAAACTTGCTCCAGCATTTCGAGCTCGAACACTTTGAATTCGTAACAGAGTGACAGGCAGGTTTTGAACCTCTTGCTTACAAACATCACACGTCTTGTTACCTTTGATACTAAACCATTTAATAGCACATTCTTGGTGGGCCAGAGCAAGTTCGCCTTTGCAACTGCATTCCATTTTGAGGGTCTCACCCCCTTCACACAGTTCCACTAGACAAATTCTACAGACGGCCTCTTCCTCGGGTATGTCTTCACCATTATCATCATCTTTCCCCGAACCATGAGAGTAATAAGACAAAGAATTAAAAAAATAGCCTAAGCAAATTTGTTATACAACAAAGTTATAAGTCAGAAACGTAGACAAGAAAAATACCAGCATCTACTGTCGGGGAACTAATCGATACACCATCCCCTTCCTTGACTCGAGGAGTTGAAGGAATTACGCGGAAAAATGAATCCATCATCTTTAAGTTCATTTCTTTATGGTTGACTGGGACTGAAAGTGAGCGAGCTATCTGTCTTCGGGATTCTTTCCTCTGTAAGATAAAAGAAACACGACTGTATAATACACATGTTTATAGACGGACATGACCGAGATGTTTGATGGCCTAGTTAACATGCATGCTAACAACCACGTGGTGGTGGGTTGATCAACTAGGTTCGACTAGACATTCTTGAGTAATAATGTCCAGAACTTACAATTGAATTCAGAGAGCCACCAACACTTCTGCCATGTGCAGATTCTCGGTGTGCAAGTGCAATTGGAGTTACAGGTAGGGATGATGTTGTCTTCATCCTCGGCGTGAATAGTTTTGTGAGAGACAGTGATCTTGAGATGGAAGCTTTCTCCCGAGCTCCTGTAGACGAACCTTCTGAAGCTAGGTTGGACGCCTTCTCGGCATCAGCAGAACTTTGATACTTGAAGCTTAGTTTTGGAAAAATAGATTTTATAGATGATTTGCCTTTTGCTGAAGAGGGCCCTGCCAAATCACTCATTCTTCCATCTACAGAACCAGGTGTCAAAAGAAAATTCACTTTCCTAGGAGTAGGACTTGGTGTTGGAGGCATCTTTATTGCAACAAAATCCTTGACACAATCTTCGGATGTTCTCGTGGGTATCTCCAGGTGGAGATTTTGTCGCTTCCATGGATGCACTTGGGGTGCTTCTTCAGCTACTCCTACTGAATCTTCAACCTGAACAAACAAGGATATAAAATGAATTAAAAAGGATGTAAAATAGAAACAGAAGGCAAAATATATACATATATACATATACATATACATACATATACATACATATACATACACATACATACACATACATATATATACATATACATATATATATACATATATATACATTTATTTTCCAGCTTAGCAATCTTTTCTTCTTCCAGGTTTTTCAATAATTAATATGATTAGAAAAGATAGCCGTTCTGAAAGAGAGAAGTAACCAGCTGTATCAGACAGAAGTGTTGTATTAAGTAATAACTCATACAGCTAGCTTAGAACCTACATTTTTGTATACATTATTCGAAAATGTTTTCCAAGATTTTTATGTACGATTTCTTTTTGTAGGCAGAAATTAATCAGGGAAAAAGAAAACAGCTTCATCCATGAAACATAATGGACAGAATCACAATCAGTAATATCTGATGTACTTGATCAATCTTTTCTGAACTAGATTTAGGTATATTTCCTTGTATCATTTATATACGGAGATTCCTGTTTCAGTGGTAAGTCATACATATATCTGTGCATGTTTGTGTGTCTGCAGGCAGCTGCATGAGAGGGATCCCCATTGTTTCCGACAAATGGGGATCAGGGGCCTAGTCTGCAGTGTAGTTCAGTGATGTGAATCGTTTAATAACTGAATATACACTAGAAAACTTCCGCAGCTATGAATTTCTTATATCAGCCAATTTCACAATTTAAATCCGACACATTGTAGCTTTATATTGTTTGAACTTGGAGAGTAGTAGTAATACAACATGGGCATGTTTAAATGCACAACTACTAGGTATGTAACCATAGTCCATATTAACAGAAACACATAAAACAATTTATCATTTAATTTAGATTCACGCGCACTCACATTTGTACTAAAAACTACTTAAACTGGATGCGGCGAAGATTATTGAGAGACACTAAAATCCCAGCTACTCATTTTGGCAAGACACCCACAATTTGTCCTTCAGAGTACGAAATGTTAATCCAGTTTACTTACGGGATGATGATTTTAAAATAATTACACATGTTCATGTTTGGGGAACTCATGCACCAGGTCTGTCTTCGGCTCATTTCAACAGGTATAGATTGTAGACCTATACAAGTTCAATACTTTTCTTCTCAAAATTCACAGACAAAACTGCTATGCATCCCTGATAATTTAAAGTTACAACTGTTGATTTTTTAGACAAACATTAAATATTGGGCAACTGGATTAGAGATTAAAAGCACATACAAATCAAAGGAAGTGCGCCACAACGTACTCTTGGCAGTTGACACCGTAATGATTCACAATAACTCATCAATCAAAGAAAAGAATATCAAAATTTTTGGACAGTCCCTAGCTTCCTGTTTATTTTTTCTTTGGCTTATGAAATAACAGAGAACAAGATTATCAGAAACAGACGATCCAAAGAAATACAAGAAAAACGCAATTAATTAATCATCCGACGTAAATGAAGGGGTATAATACTTATAATCTAGCTCATGATTAGCTCAAAACACAGGGGAAATGGTGATTGCTGGATTACAAAGTGAGTGAAATTGTAAATAGAAGCAGAAAGTTTGTACCTTGTGAAGTGGCACAACAACTTCTTCTTGCCCTTGGCATGAATTTTGATCATGATCATGCTTTTCGTCCTCAGTTCCCATTCTCTCACTCTCTTACAATCCCACAAACCAAGCAAAACCCAATTCAGAACACCCTTCAAACAGCAAGCCTATACATTCCAATCTAAAAAATAAAC
The DNA here is from genome assembly GCA_028566515.2 of Pyracantha coccinea. Lineage (NCBI taxonomy): Eukaryota > Viridiplantae > Streptophyta > Magnoliopsida > Rosales > Rosaceae > Pyracantha > Pyracantha coccinea. The sequence continues at coordinate 4,384 of JAOTRO020177541.1, read as the reverse complement.
CCACAAAAGGGGAAAATAAAGAGATTAAAACAAAAGAAAGAAAAGGAAACAAACAAAGAAATTGGAATTTTGGGTTATGGAAATGTAGGTTTCTTAGGGTGTGTGAGGGAGTGGGGAGGAGGGGAGGGAAGAGATTGGAGATGCTTCTGAATGCATATTTATGGCAAAAGGTGGTGGTGGGGTGGAGTGGAGAGGGGTGGCCTTCTTCTGCCTACTCTGCCACTGTCCGACTCCCGTCATTTTTATGGACACGCCAACTCTCACCCCCCTCGACATATAGCCCACTCCAACATTTTTTCATCTTTTTCATTCGATGAGAGTCACCCCTGATCACTTAGGAATGTTTTTTTAGTGAGGAACTTCCAAATTCCAATAAAGTAACTAAGAAATAGATCACAAAATTTAGACAGGAGGGACTAAGGGACTAGAAATGCATCATATGAGTGTTATAAAAGGCATGGGAGAAGAATTTATAAATGACTACTTCAAAGGAGAAAAGAACGTGGAGGAGCCTCGGATCCAGGTGAGGAGGGTCACAAGGGTGCTTGATTTACACCGTGACACTAGCTCTCCTCATCTTCTGAAGCACTTGGTCGGTTATGATTTTGTTACGTTAACGCTAAATCAGCGTCATGTAAATAAACAGATGTTATATTAACAGCAATTGGTAAACCATTAACTACATGATAACAATTTAGTGTCGGTCTGAGATAAAAGTGGGTCATCGAGTGCCACATCCGAAAATAACCTTATCTTAAAATGAATTAATATTGTGGCTAGTTTTATCTTTAAGTTATTTTTGCTCACATTTAAAGAGAAATACCAATACACCAAGAACTTATTCTTTTTAATAAAAGGAGGTTCTTCTCATTTTAGTTTGACACAAGTTACCCGGAATGTTGTTGGGTTCAGAATTCATCCATCCTCATTGAAGTGGACGTGCATATGGTTCGACCTTTCAGAATCTCAATAAACCGCTACGAGTTCAAATCTTTTGCATTCATTTTGCGCGTGACTTCTTTATGATTTTTATTATTGATTTGATCTCACATAGTCGGTGCTATTATTCTAGCACTTGATTTCATATAAATTAATGAATATATATATATATATGTATATAATTGTTATTAGCACTACAAAAATCTCATTCTACACTCATCACAAGTGTATTTTTCTTTCTAATTTTCGAAAGTTTAAAGTGCAAAATGAGATTTTTAGAATGCCAATAACTTATACACACACACACATATGCGCTTATGACATAAATCTCAAATTTGATATTCAACAAAGTAATTTGAGAGTGTTAAAGTGGTATCCAATTGGAATATTGGGTTTGCAATGAGGATCCTCTCTGGATTATTTTTGTGAGGATCATAGGGATCCTTGAATTTGGGATTAACTCTTATACATAGATCTTGGCAGGCTTTTGTGATTGTCTTTTGAGGAAGAGGATCCTCTCCGGATCCACTTGTGGGGATCCTAGGAATCCTCACATCATAACTGTTCATCATACATCGTGCGACCTGTTTTTGTCAAATACTATTTGTCTTTAATTTTAAATAAAAAAGTCAAAAATGATTTCTGACTGCATGATACACGATGAATGACTAAGATGTAGGAATCTCTAGAATCCCCACAAAGTAAATCCGGATGGGATCCAATTACGTCTTTTGATCTTATTTTTATTCTTTTAATTACATATTATATCTATTGTGGGGTTGGAGTTTATACTAAAATAAATGTTCAATATCCAAACTTTTAGATGTGCAAATCTTTTTCTGATCATTGCATTAGAGCAGTTCCAGTGTGTAAAGGCTCTCCATGACAATGGGCAATTGAATCCCCTCAAATGAGTAGTAATTGCCTTCAATGAACAGTAACTATCTTTTGTATCTCTACTCCTAAACTGAATAGCTATGGCAATAGACAATAAAATATTAGTATTTTTTATTTTATAAAAAAAATAATTTGATTTTAATTTTGAATAGGATTTTTAACTGATTTGGTCATGTCAAGTGTCATTATCTGAAAGTACATTTTTTTGGATAGATTGCGACAAGATTTTTAACCAATTTCGTCGCGCGACATGTCCTTACCTGTTTAGAATCGTTGAAAATATTGAAATGTGGTGTAAGGTGGGAGAAAATGGTAAGGTACTTATAGAAAAAAAAATTATTATTATTATTTTCTTTTTTTTTTGAAATTTTTTGGATTTTTAATTATTTAAAAAAATTATTAAATTAATTAATTTGGACCGTTGGATTACAAAAAATTTGAAATCCAACAGTCCATAATGTGACACGTGGCTCACCGTAACATTTCTGGTTTTTTCCATTTTTTTTAAAGCCTTAAAACCTAGACCGTTGATCTGGAAATCAACGGTCCATAGTCAATGGTATCTGAGTGGGGCTAGCATGCCGGTCCTAGCGTCTGAAAATGTGTCGAAGACCCGCCCCTATGCGCTCTTGTTGGCCATGTGCTTGACGTAATTTTTTTTAGAACGTGGCTGACGTCATGCTGATGTCAGCCTTGCATCACTCTCCCTCAGGCGCTCGAGCCTTGGACGTGCGCCTGAGCTCTCCCTCTGGCTCCCCCTCAGTCCAATAGCCCGAATAGGCTGGAACCACTTTGGCAAACAATTGGGTTGTTGGAGCAGTCTATCAACAAGGCCAAAGGCACGCTGGAGATGCTCTTATGTTACAAAATAACAATGAATTTGACCTATGTTCAAGTATATTAATCACGATGACTGTTTATATTATAATATATAAACTAACAACGTTAATGATGGTCTGAATGACAATTACATTAAAAATATTTTAAAATGACTTTACTTCACTTGTTGCTCGAAAAGAGTCATTCTTTTTAACCTACAAAACAGACCTAGCTTACATAACGAAAAGCAGAGTTATTTTTACCTATGAATACTAAATTGCTTAGTGAAAAGAAATCATATAGAAAGAGAAATGGGTGCACAAATGAATACTAAATTGCTTTGTGAAAAGAAATCATATAGAAAGAGAAATGGGTGCACAAAGTGATGGTGCACGTGGCGGCAGATATGATTATGACTTACAGAATTATAAAAGATCATATCATCCCCATGGGTGATGAGAGCACTAAGCCTTCTAAATTACTAAATCACCAGTTTCTTTTGATCTCCAATCTTTTTAACATAATCTCGTTATCTGGAGGATCAGCCCAACAACAGAGAAGATATATTGGAAAAACATTCCTACCTGATTAATTGTTGTCCAATTGATAATTAAAATACAAAGCACCGGCAGAGCCAAGTACAAGGCTCTGTGGGCTATAACATTGGATGAGTTTTAGCCCTTTAAACTTAAAACGCTAAACATTTTGGTCATTTTATTATTTTTAATTGTCATAGCCCACATAGCAAACGAAGAGTCTGAATCCTTGTTTTTAGGGAAAATAAGAAATGTTAAATAAATTCATCATTTTAACCAATACTAAAATTTAGTAGTAATAAATTAAAACTTTTATACCACAACGGTGTCTTATTTTATTCATTTTAAAGTTTTGAAGGCTAGAAGCCTTAAAAATAGACTATAGACTTCTTACTTCAAATTTACTTTCAGGTCTACTTAACTTTATGTAGGCAAAAAAAAAATGAATATTTGATTTCGTAGTAATAATTTTTACTTAACTCACCCATCAAATCATTTCTGACTCTGCCGTTGATACAAAGTGAAGTTTGCATAATTCAAAATGTTACGATAAATTATTCACATATGTATCTGTAATCATATCATTCTTGCTTTTGGGACATCCAAAGCAAGTGGGGTCGAGACCGCAACACTGATCGATCCTAGCACTCCTCTTTGCGTATTAACATGTACTTGCACAATTATGATCCACTTTGTGATAGAACAAAGATAATCACTTGAATGACTGCTTTTGTAAATTTTGGTATACGTTCAATTCTATGTATATTTTCTTACTGTTTATTTTAACGAAAAATCATATTTTTACATTAAAAAGTCAATCCTGGTACGATTCACTTTACCTTTTATTTTGTCCTTATCGTTAAAACTCAAAGTTTTCAAGTCTTTTTCATTAGTTTTCCTTTGTTTTTAAGGAAAACTAATGAAAAAAGGTTTGAAAATTTTGAGTTTTAATGATAAAGACAAAATAAAAGGTAAAGTAAACAGTACAATAATTGATTTTTTAATGTAAAAATATGATCTTTTTGTTAAAATAAACTGTACGGGAGTTTTTCGTTAAAGTTACCTTATTCTGGGAGCGTCAAGTTGGGAGACCGATGATTAAGGATATTCCTTACCCAATTTCTTGAATGTTATCTAAAAACTAATCCTAGCTGCACGTTATCTGAAAACTTTATAACTTTATTAGGTAATTA
>JAOTRO020177531.1:0-11635 GCA_028566515.2 Pyracantha coccinea | reverse complement strand
TGTGTTGATTAGCATCCCTAGTTAATCCCCGGCCTAGAACGATCCCTACTTACATCATATACTACAATTGTCAAAAATAGGGTTTAATTTGCGTGTTAAGTAATTTTCACATCAAGTTCTCGATCCCGATTCACCATATCCTTCGCGACATCACGAGCAAACCATGGTTCAAGCTGCTGAAGTAATCAAAGGGAGATACCTCCAAGTTGGACCACACCAAGTAGTGTACATTTTGTCAAGGTCCCGATCACACAATTGACTACTGCTACACTTGGAGGAACTACCTAGAGAAGCTGGTGAAAGAAGGCAAGCTTGACAAATACTTGGAAAAGACAGTTGCGCAGCTTAGAAGGAACGCATATGCCGACGAAGACAATTTGGATCAATGGCACTTTTCGCCCAATCCGAGCACTTGGGGGCCACTAACAACTCCAAGAAGAGGAATATCCAGCATGCTCTATTAGTCTCACAGGTCTAGGTAGTTGACACTTAACCTAGACTCATCATTGGCTTCACCGAGCAAGATATTGAAGGTCTCGACTTCCCACACGATCACGCACTAGTGACACCTGTACAACTAGCCCATGCTATAGTTAACAGAATGATGGTTGATAACGAAAGTGTGATCAACCTATTTCAGCTCTTAGTAATCTAGAAGAAGGGCCTGGAAAATATAATCATACACTGAGCAAAGGTACTCACTGGATTCATTGGATACACCTCGACTACCATTGGCAACATTACACTTGACATGAGAACACCGCCAGTTGTCTCAAAGAAAATGTTCATGATATTAAGTGACTCGTCTCCCTATAATGGGATTCTAAGGCCTTGGCTGATAAAGCTGGATGCAGTAACCTTCGTCAAGTATTAAAAATCATTTTATGCATCCCGGGATGAGGAGTCAGAGAAATCAAGTCTTACTAGGCCATATCTCGATGATGCATTGTCCAAGTGCTGAAGGAGTCAAAGAAGAAGACCTGCATTCCCGTAAAGGCAATTACATCAGATGGATCAAGAATATGGTGTCTAAATCAACGCGCCAGCAGATGAGATGGGATGGAAACCCAAAAAGGACGCCGAACACATCATTCTTGATCCTCAACAGCTGGAGAAGACGAATAGAATCGGTTCCATAGGGAAAATCGTGACATCTTCGCATGGTCACCTTCTAATATGCCCGGCATCGACCCCAAGGTAACTTGCCATAAGCTGCACGTCGACTCCGCTACCAAACCGGTGATCCAAAAGAGTATCAATCATTGAAACAAAAATCGACAAGTATTGGAGGTCGGATTCGTAGAAGAAGGTGCAACGAGACAAATGGGATGATGAGTGCGAAAGAGCTTTCTAAAACCTGAAGAAGTATCTCACAACACCTCCTTTACTATCTAAGCTGGAAGCAGCAGATTACTTATACATCTATTTGGCAATCTCAGAAGTAGCAGTGAGCTTTTCCCTCAGACGAGAAGAGCTAGGGGCCCAACTACCGGTATTCTACAATTCTAAAGCTCTTCTCGATATGGAAACCAGATATCCAAAGATTGAGAAATTTATTTTGGCGCTAGTTGTTGTGGCTCGGAAACTTAGACCATATTTTCAAGCTCATACAATAATCGTCATGACTCAATATCCTGTACAATCAATCCTACATGGTCCAGATGCGTCTCAATAAGTAATGAAATGGGCGTTGGAGCATGGCCAGTACGGCTTAGTTTATCAACCCTGCACGGCAATAGAGGCCTAAGCCTTGGCAGAATTCACTCCTAGCCTAGGCAACGTAACAAAGTGACCCAACAACGCCCCAGAGGTAACCAAGCACGCCATAGCCACGCCTGCCTCACCTGATGGTGACTTCTAGCATTTGTACATTGACGCATATCCAACTATAAGGGCTTAAGAGTAGGCTTGGTGCTAATCACCTTAGACGGTTCGATGTTCGAGCAGGCAATCAATCTAGGCTTTAAGGCATCCAACAATGAAGCATAGTACGAAGCCTTACTAGCAGGCCTTCGAATGGCAAAAAACTTTGGGGTGAAGAAGTTTGCAATTTATTTTGATTTCCAACTAATCACCAGCCAGACTACCGGGAAGTACATTGCAAAACATCCGATGATGGCGCAATACCTAGAGAAGGTACGAAACCAGCTTGAGGCGTTTCAAACTTACACCCTCACTCAAGTTTCGCAAGTAGACAACGCCAACGTAGATGAGCTAGCTAGCCTAGGCTCCGCCTTCGACCATCAACTGAAACGCTCCATTCCAGTGGAGTATCTGGATAAACCAAGCATAGAGGTGAAGCCAGCAGCTGAGGTGTCATAGGTTAATATAACTCTAAACTTGCAAGATTCCATTATAGACTACCTGGTCAATGGTACACTCCTCACAGAAAGATTGGAGTCTAGAAAGCTCCAAACGAAAGCAGCATGCTACTACATGTGGAACGACATTCTCGTCCGAAGATCCTATACTGGACCACATCTTCGCTGCCTAGTGCCTCCCGATTACCTGAAGGTTCTAAGTTCAATCCATGAAGGCGATTATGGAAATCACTCCGGAGGTAGATCCTTAGCACAAAAGGCTCTTAAGGCAGGCTACTATTGACCTACTATGCATCAAGATGCTAAGGAGTTAGTACAAAAGTGCAACGTTACTAACACTACAAGCCGGTACCAGCTTTGCTTACCAGTGAACTACACCCACAAAAGATTCAATATTCGTTCATGCAATGGAAAATCGACCTAGTAGGGCCAATGCCACCAACTACTGGGGGTAAAGGCATGATGATTATGGCAACTGACAACTTCACCAAATGGGTGGAAGCAAAGCCCATGACAACCACAACTCAGATGGACATAGAACGCTTCACATGGACGAACATCATTTACCGATTTGGCATCCTTCAATCCATTGTCACAGACAACGGCCTACAATTCGTAGGCAAAGATTTGGCTATGTTCTTCTAGAAATATGGCATCAAGCAACACATGTCCACATAGAGGTATCCCTAAGGCAATAGGCAGGTCGAAGTATCCAATAAGACGATTCTCGACTGCCTCAAGAAATCTCTCTCAGACAAGAAGGGAAAATGGCCAAATGAACTTACTTCTGGATGTCTATGGGTGTATCGCACAACTAAACGACAAGCAACCAGTGAGACTCCTTTCTCCTTGGCATTTGGTTCAAAAGCAATCATTCATCCTAATATCATCATGCCAAGTATCAACACTCTACTGCTAAGATCGAGCAAAAAAAGAAAAGAGATGGCCACCAATTTAGATCTAACAGAGGAGGAACATGAAAAGGTCATCACCGACATTACAGCCTACCAGCAGCAGCTCATCTCCAACTCTAACGAAAAGGCGAAGGTCTGTACAAGATCAGTAGAGTAGGTGGCAAGGGTAGTTACACCCTCCCCACCATGAACGACAAAAAGATCGAAAAGCAGTGGAATGCCTAGAATCTGAGGAAGTACAACTTGTGACCTCCTACTACATTAAAGCTCCAAGACTCAAGCAGCTCGACGGGCACAACCTCGCAAGCCGAGGACTATCCAATTGTTATGCAGTTCCTACCTTACAGCTAAGTTTTCATTCGTTTCATTCGTTTTTCAATGATAAATTCATAAGTTATTCACAACTTGGCTCAACTACATGCTTTCAACAACTGATCACTCCTGCATTCAAATGAAGATCAGGCCCTTTTTAGGATTTATCGCGGGAATTGCACCCTCATGTGGACAAACCATGCTCTCCAATGCGAAAGGGTAAACATATCCATACGTGGGTGGGTCGGGCTGCCCTAGTGTAACTAGGTGCATAATGGTCTGCGCAGGGATTCTTAGAAGTAGCCACAATGGTCTTTTTCAAGGCATAGCTAAGTGAAGAATTTTTGGTCTTTGGCCTAATTCGCGGAGAACCATGCCTTAGAGACGGAGGAGGCACATTGCTCAGTACGCCCTACGAACGGCTGACCTGGAACCCTAAAGCTATTACTGAGTGCACTAAGGTAGCCTACGGTTTCTAGAAGACTACCTACGGCTTGCCCTTCGAGAAGTAAGCCGTGCTAAACTTATACAACTGCATATTTTTGTGAAAGGTTAAAAAGTTAGCGTGCATATAAGAAGCTCTATCCACACCCAACATGCTACGCAATTGATAAGCTTCATCTCTACCAAGCGCGAGATGATCATTTAGATCTACACTAATTCCTAAAGTGTTGTGATACTTGCTACGCAACCCACGAAATTGGTTACATAAAGTGTAAAGTGTTCTCTCGGATCTTTGCCCATGAAATTCCATATAATTGTGTACTTTTGATACGAAAGATTAGCAAATTTCACACCCTATAAATCTTTAGCATGTTGTGATGTAGGCCACACAGCTCAAAGGATTGAAGAAAGCCATAATTAATAGATAAGTAGTCTCACAGACTCGTCTGCTTCTGTAAGTAAGGCATCTGGCTGCCGACCCTGTGGTTAATAAATTTGCAAAAAGTTCTACACCAAAACCTACGGTTGTATAGGCTACATGGGCCTATCTACTTATAGGAAAGTAGCATGCTTGCCGCTGGTCTAAAAGTTAAAGGTTAGGCGTAAACAAAAGAAGTGAAGATTAAGAAAAGCGAAGAAAGCAAGTTTATTAAATTTTCTAGTAAAATTGATAAACAAAAAGGAAAAGTCGATGGAGTTCAAGCAAAGCAAAAAGAAACAAGGAAAAGAAAGAAAATGTTAAAGGCTACCTAAAAGACTACTCTTTAGCAGCTTGGACATCCCATGATTACTTGGCCACCACACCTTTAGCAGACGCCACATTCTTAGCAGCAACATCATCTAGCGCTTCACTCTCGAATGCCTTAGCCTGGGCACCAACTTCTTTGACTATTTCATCAATGGAAGCCTCAAAAGTAAAGGCAAGCAAGTTTTTTGGAGAAATAGAAAAGGTCTCCAAGTCTTTCCCAACAAACTCAAAGTCAGACGGCCTACCGAAAAGATGATCTACATAACCCAGCTTGTAGAAATCAGCTTGACACTGGACAAGCAAAGCCTTGAGTCCAACCTTCTCACTCTTCAGCTGCTCGTTCTCCTCGAGCAAACCAACACAGACGTGCTGTAGCTTATCTGTCACATCCCGGCCTGGGGCCCACCACATCCCGGGCCCGCTCCATCACCGTAGCACGATATTGTCCGCTTTGGGCCCCAACTACGCTGTCACGGTTTTGTTTCTGGGAACTCACATGAGAACTTCCCAATGGGTCACCCATCATAGGAGTGCTCTCGCGCGCTACTCGCTTAACGATGAACTCCGAAGCCAGTGAGCTCCCGAAAGGCCTCGTGCTAGGTAAGGATGAGAATATGCATATAAGGATCACTCCCCTGGGCGATGTGGGATCTTACAATCCACCCCCCTTAGGGGTCTGACGTCCTCGTCGGCACACCACGGCAAGGGTTAGGCTCTGATACCAAATTGTCACATCCCGAGCCTGCTCCACCATCGTAGCACGATATTGTCCGCTTTGGGCCCCAACTACGCCCTCACGGTTTTGTTTCTGGGAACTCACATGAGAACTTCTCAGTGGGTCACCCATCATGGAAGTGCTCTCGCGCTCTACTCGCTTAACTTCGGTGTTCCGATGAACTTCGAAGCCAGTGAGCTCCCGAAAGGCCTCGTGCTAGGTAAGGATGAGAATATACATATAAGGATCACTCCCTTGAGCGATATGGGATCTTACATTATCCACTTGCCTCTTCAAACTTGCGTTGATTTTTAACACACCTTGGAGTTCCAACACTTGGGGTTCAAGCCTATTGACGATCTTTTGGAAATGGATCACTTGATTATAAGCAGCAATCAACTCTTCATCCTTTGCGTAAGCAACATAACAAAGCTCAGAAGTGACGCTCACAAGATATTGAATCAGAGGTATGTAATGACCAATATCCTTATATGCACTTTCATACTTGGAAGCCTAGTCTTTAAGTCAACGATCTTTTGGCAAACGATCCCAAGCTACAGAGAAGTGGGGGCAGAGATATTGGACCCTTTCATAGTGACGAGCTCAAACTCCATTTTTTTATCTTCTCAGTAGAAGAATAAGCCTTAGCTACTATAGTCGTTGCCATTTCCTTGGTAGCCTTGGTATCCTCTTGGTCAAGGAGCATAGACTCAGCTGCCTAATCGTTATTTTCTGCACCATGGAAAACAGAGCAGTCCTTCTATATTGGGTTGTATGCTTCATAAAGGAACTTGGGCAAACAACCCCTCTAACACCATCAACTTGCTTGGCACATGTGTCCATGTTACTCTTCATAGTAGCAAGCTTCTCCAAAGGTGAACCAGACTTAGCTCCCAATGGACATTTTGGTACAGACTTCAGCATTGGGGGCAGAACGAAATACGTTGAGCAATCATATCAACATTTGTACTAGCCATCTTCGGCATGGCATGCATTGCAAGCTTAGATCTGGCAACCTCATATTTCTTCCCTTTGTAAGAAGTCCAGTCAATCTCAAGCCTCTCAGCAGCAAGCGGACCCTCGTGAGCAGCGAAGAAAGTCTTCAGTTTTTTCTCAACCTGCATCTCTTGAGCAGGGGGTAAGATCTTTTATTTCCACTTTCATTCGCAACGAGCTCCCTAACAGTGATCAGACGAGCAAATGCCTTCGCCTTGATCCGCTTCATCTCTTCTCTCGAGGCAGCCTACCTTTCTCTCGACGAAGAGGACTTAGCAGCCAATGCAATTCACAGTACTTAGTAGGGATACCTAAAGCAATGTGCATTTTCTTCATATCTGGAGAAGCCTTGGGAGTTAAGCCAAATTTTGAATCTACATAGATGGATGAGGGCAATCAGTAAATCAGAGAGCAGCTTAGCAAAAGCACAAAGCAGCCTAAAGACTACGTAGTTTACTTACCGGTGATGAAAATAGTCAGAACACCCAGCTTAGGGGAAGAATCAAACTCCCACTCTCCACTTATCCTTAAAGTATCCTTGGTCCAATCATGATCTCCGTTGCTTGAATAATCAAAGAGCCAATGGTAGGATCGCAACTGCCCAACTCCATTAATACAGCCTATATCAAAGAAGTACCACAATTCGTTGACAGTCAGATCCAAGTCAAAGAATTGGCTTAGGTTGAGGAATCCCACCATCACGAGGATCGCATTTGGAGAACACTGAGCAAGGGCACACTTCATGGAGCAAAGAACTTCTTGGAAGAAACACGGTATAGGAAAGGTCAATCCCAACATGAAGTAGTAAGCGTGAAACTTGATAGCTTTATGAGCCCCACTACATGGCTCATGTCTGCTACCTTCCTTGACACACTTCACACACACCCCAGATGGAATGGTGTGCCTATATGCTTCAAGGAAATCTTCGAACAAGTCATCATAATTAATTTTAAAGTGAGCAGCCTTGAAGTAGCCCACTTTACTCAAAGACCTGCCTTGATGATACAACGGCGGCATACCATCATCACTCTTATGACTTGAAGAAGACATGCTCGAAGAAATTCTACAAAAATGCAAGGAAGAATCATTAAACGGCTGCTAGGCAGCCCATCATACTAGGCAGTCCAACGTGCTAGGCGCTACCATCTTCTCAGACCAACATGCCTCTTGGTCCAATCTAATTGGAAGGGGGCTAGCGCCCATGCACGTCCCTCTTTTTCTCTCATCTCTCACACGGGCCAAGCACAGCGGCCCACAAACCCAACTAAGGAAGGAGGCCTGAGCCTCCCTTCCTCTCTCCAACATGGGACCAAGCCTAGCGACCCAAACCCAAGCGCCTCAGCGTTTCAATCAGCTAGGCCCAAGCTGAACTGCATCTGGCCCAGCTAGTCACCACCGCACCAAGGCACTCACGGCAACAACACCGTGGTTTTCCCAGCCACTTTTTGACACATCCTCGACCCCCGTTGAGCAAAATTTCAAGCCCTGAGGCTCCAAAAAAATTAAGAAGACAAGGAATTTTTTTTTTCTTACCTTGGTATGGCATGAAGGCGGAGAAAGCAACGAAAGGCGGTCATTTGCATGGGCAAGTGAAGAAGATTGCTAGGGGAGGGGGAACAAATATCCTTTAGCTTTCATTCTCTTGTAAGGTTGAATACATTGCTCTCTAAAGTTGACTTAATCATCTACTTAAGGTAGACTTAAATAAACTTTGGAAGTGATTTATTTTCCTTTCCTAGAAGGATCTAATTTCCAATCAAAGTAGGAATCTACATCAAAATAGGAAACAATCTTATGTTTCCTAAAGCAAGGGAAGATCTATACACCTACTGCCCTTTCATGCAAGCAGCCCAGTAGGTGTGGGGGCATTTATGGAGCCAAAAATAATCCAAAAAATTATGGAGGTGACACGTGGACTTTTGGATTAAAAGGAAAAAATTACCCTCGAGGCACATCAGGATTCCCCCATGCATGCAAGGGACAATAACGGCTCAATCAAGGAAGAGTCAAATGTGATCAATATGGTATTTTTTTTTTAATATAAGATAGTAAGGCTACAAGTGCTAGGCACCTTGAAATAAGAGAATGAATTAGATATACATAGGTTGATAGTATTTGGTGTTGTGGAATGAGCATATATACAAGTTTGTAGCTTGATTTTGGTTTGTAATGCACTTAAATTCTCTCACATAGTTGTTACAAGAATAGAGAGTGTCGCGAGTGTGTTTGGCTTTATCTTTGCCTCTTGGTGTTTTTTGTTTTAAGAAACCTCAACGGTATGAGGAAAATTTTATTAATATAAAAAAAATTACAATTACTCAGGGGGGACATAATGTCACGTCTCGATCTTGACATACGTATACACGTGACGGTAGGACAATAGCCATAACGGTGCAACAGCTAATTGTCACACTTCGAAAATTGAATTTCAAGATGTGACTAAATTATGAACTGAATTGCTAGTACTAATAAATTCCTTTTATTTCATGGCTGCATCTAGCCTTTAGGTTAAACTGCCTATGTACCCTAAGACAGGATCAAGCCATTCATAGTTAACCCTTCGTTAAGCCCCAAAAAAATCTTATATTTGCAATGACTTCCAAAATTTCTCATGGTCTTATCTACCAGGAAAACATAGAGTTCCAGAATCACTCAATGGAACTCGCCATGCATGAATCATTGGATTCTAGACTACTTAACAATACCATAACGGAAGTAGGATTCTGGACCAACTCAACGGAACCATAAAGGAAGTAGGATTCCAAACCAACTCAATTAAATCTATCAAATATTGGTTGTAGACCAACTAAATGGAACCACCCTTAGAATGCGTATGGTCCCCCATTGCAGATTAACCAAGTAGAACCATATGCATAGAACTAATAGTGTGGTCCCCCAAAGCGGATTAACTAGGCATGACCGTATTCAATAACCCTAGGCAGTGAGCCCCCAAATGCGGATTAACCAAGCAGAGTCACCACTAAAATACGTATGATTCTCCAATGTGGATTAACCAGGCAGAAGACATATAGCTAATACTGTTGTCCCCCAATGCGGATTAACCTAGGCAAACCATTGGCATACATATAATAGTATCATCCCCAAAAGGATTAACTTAGCAGTACCACCCATGTACCACACAGCTACATGGTGCAGTCTCAATTTCACACATCATGCATCATATGTCATACATCAATCCAACATGATTTACATACCACTAATGGTTCCATGTATCAACTAAGTATATAGTCATGAAATACAGTACACAAAATACTCTTATATACTAGTTCTATTGAAATTCTAATAGAGCCCTTGACGAGTAAATCATATGTCATACATCAACTCAACATGATTTACATACCATTAATGGTTCCATGTATCAACTAAGTATCTAGTCAAACAAAGTATAGTACACTAAATACTCTGATATACTACTGAAATTCTAATAGAGATGTGGCCAGCCATGGGGAGGGATGTCGCATCATATATCATCATCCAATTGGCCAAGGTATCATCCGTTCGATGGAGGAGAGAATCACCTCATCATGCATCATGCATCATCCATCATTCATTGGATGCAGTTTGCCCAGCTGCCATGTTCAACCGCGAGAAGCGGCAGCGCGGGGCAACATCTTGATCTATGTTCTTTGGTTCATGTCCAGCTACATAGAGAGTATTGTTTGTAATGGTTTCAGAATTTCTAGCTATGTTTTCCTTTCTCTAGGGCACGTGAATCAAGCATTTAAAATTTTAGAGATTGGAAGCACCTAGAAAAATTCAAAGAGGGGAATTCCAAAATGAGCTTCTTCAATATTTGAATCAGGCTTTCAATAAAGCACTGATTTGGGGTAGCAAAAATCCTTCGCCTTTAATTTTGAAGAATTTGTACCTCCAAAACAATTAGACACAAATGCCTTAGTCAGTTTCTTTGGGAAAAAAAGAAAAGAAAATTTAGGGCTTAATTACTTAGCAAAAGCTTACAAACATTTGGTGTAGAATGAACGTTTAAAGGGAGATGTGGCCAGCCATGGAGGAGGGCCTGCATCATATGCCATCATCAGTTGGCCAAGGTATCATTCATTGGATGAAGGAGAGAATTAACCCGAAGATACTATTAATTAAATACTATCTTGGAATTATCTTGCAGTATCTTGATTGGATATGATTGTGATTGTTTGCTTGATTGAGTTGGTCTTCAATAAGCAAAGCTTAAAGATAGGATTAGTTATTAATCTTATCTTTAATTCGTTTTTCTTATCTCCTTGCCATTGCCAGCAGAGCTTGGAGAAATCAAAGTCAACAGCTTAAGTTTTCAAGAGGGTTGAACTGCTCGTGGAATACATGTGAGCTTCGCCAATTTAATAAGGGCAGTCTCACTATTTTTTTGCTCCACAATGTCGTCTCAACACATGCATGAGCAAAAAATCAATAATCAGATTCAATACTAGACCACCAGGGTGTCATCATGGGGAAATAGCGTTAACAACTTGAACTTGGGAAACTAATTCCGCCTACTAGATCATCCTCTTCTTGAAATCGTTGGTGGCTCCCAAGTTCTCAGAGTCGACAAAGATACCATTGATCTAGATCACTTTGGCAAGGGGTTTGGCGTTAGCTTTCGCATCTCACGTGAGTAGTGCTACTGTTATGTAAATGTACTTGTCGCCCCTTTCTTCCATCATCAGCCTCTCAAGGTGCTCCTTCCATTTGATGTAGCTATTTGTTGTATGCTATGGACCACGATGGAATACGCAATATTTCGTGTGGTTTAGCTTAGAGGTGTCTCTATTCGAGGGTGACGGCAACTTGAACCATGGTTCGTCTTGAAGTCGTGGAAGATTTTGTAGACCAAGACTAAGAACTTAGTAAACATCTTAGGCGATTGAGCCACCTTTCACCAAGGAACAATCCATACGTTTGTTTCCTGGCTTGTTGCTATTATTGACTGCTTTTCTTCCATCTTCTTTCGAACTGCCTCTGAGTCTTTTCGAGATTTCTCAGGTTCTTTTTGGGCATAGCTGCATCCTAGAATGCGTGCTTTCCTCTAAAGCATAACATTTCCCCATGGTTAAGTCTTCATTCATGACCAATTCTCCAAACAGGGCATGTTCCGCTAGAAGTCCTTTCTTGAATGTTGCTTTAGCTATCGTGTAGTCACATGAAATGATCTTGGCCTTCTCCACTT